>VWYP01028222.1:39765-59393 GCA_013400435.1 Pycnonotus jocosus | reverse complement strand
CTGCAAAATGCTTCAAAAGCTAACTAACCAGCAAAATTATTTTAATCTAGAGAACTAGAATGACACAGCCTGAGGGTTCTGGTTTTTTATAATAGCATTGTGTCCCTTTATGCTTATAAAACTGACAGCACCTCCAAGACCATAGCTAAACTGCCTCCACATATCTAGAAACATAAAGGCATCAGGCAGGCACGTCAAAACACTAAACCAACAGACTGCCTTTTCTGGGGCTCTCTGAGGATCTGGGCATATGTAAATTGTGTGGAAGAGGCTGTGAAACTGGGGTCTTCATCATCATATCTTCCTGGACACATTACTCCAGGACACATACAATAACACAGTTTTAAAAAATTATCTTACCTTGTACTCAAGATCCTCACCTATCAAAGCAAAAGGTAT
Organism: Pycnonotus jocosus; assembly: GCA_013400435.1. Classification (NCBI taxonomy): domain Eukaryota; kingdom Metazoa; phylum Chordata; class Aves; order Passeriformes; family Pycnonotidae; genus Pycnonotus; species Pycnonotus jocosus. The sequence goes on along the minus strand of VWYP01028222.1, from coordinate 58,994 downwards.
AGAACTGAACTGTAGTAAACCTGATATGCTCACTAAATGTGAATATAATAGTAATTTTCCTGACTATTATACTCAGAATAAACTTAATGAAAGCTTGAAGAAAAAAAAATCCATCTATAATGCATGTTTAGCATTAGAATTGAAACAAAGAAACAAGCAAACAAAAAGAATGCTACTTTTTCCTTATATCTTTCTGAGAAGAACAATAATGCATGTCCTCAACTCTGAAGCATTGCTGTCTCCTATTCCCTATCTTCCCTTTTCAACAGCCCTTGACAATTAGACTAAATTTTCACCTAACTGAGTCTTTTGCAATTTATCAGCAAAGATGCTGACTGTATGCAGAAACCTGGAATGTGCATTATTGATACAGCTGAGTTTCTCATCAATATGTGAGGTACTGTATTGTTCAATCAGTAGTTTTGAACAGTGATGTGCCAAAATACCTTAAATTTAAACACAGAAGTAATATCTCCCTAAAACAGAATTTGAGCACAGCTTTTGGAAGCTGTTTCCACATATATAAAAACTAAATGACTATGATTCAATTCACTGAAAGTTATTTATACCTCAGAACTTACTGTCCTAAAAGTGCCTGTCCCATTGGAAATATGATTCAGATGCCCTGAACTGAAGAAATATTTTCCTTTTTCCTGTGTAAAATATGAAACAAAAGACAGCTGAAAACAACCTCATTAAAACAATTCCTTTGTCCTTCTTTGACAAAGTAAATTTTAAAGACACATAACAGTTTCCCTACATAGGTGGTCTTTTTTATGTGTTAACCTCTCAACAACCTCTCAGATACACTGTGAGTTATTGATGAGTTCTGAGGATTTTTAATCTGTTGAAAATCAGCACATTGTGCAATGAGAGATATCAGATTTTCTGTCTATTAGAGACTAAATATACAACTATACAACTCCTGTCTTTGGCCATTTCTACCTATGTTCAGGCTAGATGAATGTGTTAACCAGGACAACCCCTCCCTGCTGGGCTGTGTTCCCTTAACTGTTTGGGAAGACACAAATTGGTTTTCATGAACAGTTGCAGGGAGTTGGCATCATGATTGTGCTCATGGGTGATGTTTAGGTATGCTCCAGGGATGACTACTGGAAGTGTTTCTTTTTGTATTTAGTAGTCCTAGTGCTTTTTACCATCATTTGATTATAGACTAGATATTTTGCATATCTTTTGCAGGCAAAAGAAGCTTTTTTTAGTGAGGAAAAGTGGACACTGTGGGCCAGACTCTCCGCTGGCATAAATCATGCCTGCTCTGTTGAAGCCACTAGAGACATACCAGCTATTTCACAGAGGAAACAGCCATGTGTTCTTTGTGACTTTCTTTTTTGGAAGCATCTTTATAGAGTTACTAATGTGTTTCATATCCTTGGTCCTGGGAGGAGAACAAGCCAACACTTGACTATATTCCAACTTTCTAAATACAGTAATTTAATGATGCCCGTTAATCAGTCAGCTAACTTGCATAGAAAGTCTTTACAAATGAGAAAATAGAACATTTAGTTGTTACTGTTAGACAAAATACTTTTAAAAAAAAATATAATTGGTGTCATTTTTTTCAGTGCCAAGTAAAAGCAGAGGCATTTTTCACCCTCTAAATCTCCCAAACTGTCACTACCCATAGTCTGAGACAGTTGTGAGAGAGGAGTTGAACTGCTTCAGGGTTTAATGTGGTCTCTGTGAGGGCTGGGTCTGTCATTGCCCACTGATGTAATTTCATTAGTTTGTACAAAATGGTTGGGCTGGTACAAGTTGCTTGCAGAAACTTACATTCCTACTACCTACACGAGAAAACAATTTTTAATAGCAGATAGCAGAAACAGGATGGAAATATTCTTGCTTGAACTGGTGCCACATGGCTGCATCAGCCCATTTAGGGGTGAGTCAGGGGCAGTCTTTCATCAGTCTGACACACCTACAGTTGACTGGAACACAGAAATTCTGCAGATTAACAATAAAAGGGAGGAAAAAATATCCCTGAAGGTATGCTTCTGAAATTTGTTTTCCTGAGGCTTATTAAATAAGCCAGGGAGGACCATTATATCACCCCGTCTCAACTTTTGTACATCACAGGCCATTAAAACTTCACTTGGCTATCCCTCCACATAGTCCCAAAACTGTCAGAAGGTTTAAACATTTCTGCAGTCTGAAAGCAGCAAGGGCATCCAGAAAAGGAACTGGAAGGACCATATTACTGCTGACATCTGAAGCTCTAGACTTTGCAGTCTACTGCGTATGTGGAAGGTTAGTCCAGACCTAGTCTCAGGAGATGAACTAAATTCCACATTGCAAAATAAGGTTTCAAAAGCCTTGAAAAAATGGACCCAGAAGTCCTTGTTAATCTAATATCACAAGAAATTCTCTCTTGATCGCTATGGACATGAAGATGTTCTAGGTGAGCGCCTGGGGGAAGTGCTGTGCTATAGCAGACCTATAGGGTATCTGCTAGGAACAACTGGACTTCCACCATACGGTGAACCATGCCTGGACCATCAAGCTGTCATTGCCAAAGATTAATAATATCTCTGTGGTATGGGAGCCATAGGTCTGGAACAGCCCTTTTGCACTCAGGTGATGTTCCAGTTCTTCCCCAGGACAACTGTGAGTGTGGTTGTACCACTGAGAATGACTGTATCATAGATGTGTGTACCATGTGAAGGACTTAGAAACAGGATTAGGATCTGAAAGCCCCATGAAAGAAGTCTCCCATGCTCTGATTTGAAGTCTCAGGAAGAGTGACTTTACGAGCCTCTGTGCTGTCTGAGACAGTGACGTGTTACGTATGCTCTTGCTTGTTTCTTTCCTTCCCTTGCACCTCGACGGTTTTGCAACCAGATCTGAATATTTCCCTCAAGCTGAAAATACTTATATTGTATGGGACAGCATAGTTACGTAGATGTAGATACAAAAACTAGAAAGAAAATAAAAAAAAAAAAAAAGGAATTTTAAATAACATGACCTTTAATCACACATCTTAATTGCAGACCTTTAAAAGGCTCATGACCAACATAAATCTAGACAAATCCTCTATGGGAGCAATAGTGTAGTGAAACAATGGCCGCTATATATTGAGAAATTACTGCCAAGCCTTAGGCTGCTAAAAGAAAATACAGAAAAATGGATAGCTCACAGCTATGTAGCAAGCTGATGTGAGTGAGGTGGTGCTCATGGGACATGATCAGCTGCTAAAGTAAATTTAGTGACCCTTGTCTGAGCATTGCTTCTTTTTTCAGACAGAAGCACTATGTGACTACACCACAGACTTTCACGTATGTGGGATCAGATTGTCTTGTTTTCTGCTCTACTCATCACATTTTATACTGTACTTACACTAATACTTATAGTACTTGACAGATGTGCTCTTCATAACCAAGTACATAACCCTAAATTTTGAAATACCAGTTATTGTGTTCAATATTGCCTACTTCAGTATTTAAAACTGCTAAATGTGAGCTTCTGTTTGTAAAACATTTTCCCGCATGGGGAAGAAAAATATGCAGGCCCAATACGGCTCTTGTTGTTTGACTTCACACTGTAATATGCCTATTAGGCATATTATTTGAATTTTGAATTTTAGCTCTCAAAATTATATAAAATGGTAATTAATTAAGGTGGCTATTTCTCATAATATAGATAACTAAAGGCTATTAAAGTCTCTGTAATAGGATAAAACAGTTGCATAACATTCAAAGCTATGACAGCTCTCTATAACACTAATGAGTAAATGCCAACCGATTACAAAAGACACAATTATAGAGGGTTAACAGCTATGAAATTAATAATGCTTGTTAATCTCTAGGTAAGGTTTAATAATCACTTGGTAGTTATTTAATTCACAATAACTCTCCACATTAAATCTAAATGAAAGGTTATGTTCCCAATTTGATATTTGTATCTTTAACCGTGCCACTGGGAGTTGGGTAGATAGTCTTGTTCTTAGCTTTGAGACCATATAATCTGAATAGGAGCCTTAATTAAATATTACCAAATGTATTTTAGTTGGCAGTAGAAGGGGAAAGACAAAGTCTTGGATCTGAACAGAAGCCTCAGATCTGCTGGCAATGCTCAGGGGGAGGAAGGGCTGTGATTCATGCTTGATTGGTTTTGTTGGAATGAGGCACAGTAGCTAAGTTTAGATACCTGCAGCTTGGGCCAAACTTTAAAAAAAGTTGGGGAGTGGAGTAGAGCAAGACAGAGGGAGAGAGAAATCAGTCAGCAGCTTACTTCAGTGTCCTGTTACATGAGATCTACTACTTAACAATTCATTGTGGCTGTGAGTAGTTTCTGGTTGCAGATTGAATTTCCTTTTCCCATCCATTGACATGCTAAATGGTCAGCAGTAATATTAACTAGGTGAGCATTATTTCTTTTTAATTCAAGAGTGGATAGAATTTAAAAATGGAATATAAAGCCTAGCATCTTCATCTAAACATCTTTGTGTTTGGAAATCTCTTTCTCCTTTGATTACCAATTCAAGCTTCAACTTTGGTAGAAACAGTAAAGCAATGGGATCATGATTGAACACAATATTTATGCCAGTACTGGTGTACCTCTAGGCTATGCCAAGTATTTAAGTACTGCTGGTTTTAGTCCAGCACTTCAAATCCTACTGCAGTCAAGAAACAGAGTGTGGAAATAGGAAATGGATTCCACGCTGCTTTTTGCATTATCAGTTTACCAGTTCAGCTTGATCTGATAGTACCCACTAAAGGTAGGAGAGGTATTGCAAAGTGCAGAATGTAAAGTCTGACTTTCTGACCTCATAAAGTCTGCAGTGATGGAGATTAAATTTGTCATTTCACTGAGTTGCCTAATAATGCAACTGAAAACAAGGAATCCTAAAAACCCTAACACTCAATATTTTTAAGTCTTGTCTCATTTTATATGTATCAAAAAAAATCTAGCATGGATTCATTTCAATTATTGTATTACTCTTTTACTGTAGTACACCAAAAATGTATGAATCAAAAGTAAACAAGTATGTCACTGAATGTGAGTATTATTAGCAAATCAAATTATCTCTCTGTAGTTCTTTATCTGCTAAGGGCTATATTTATATGTTTTCTTATGTCTTATCAATCTTTTATAACATGAACAACAATAAAAAGCTGAAATATTTAAATGACACAGTGATTAATTTCTGAAGCTCGTTGTGGTTTATGCCCAGCTGGAAATAAACCTTCTTGGCCAACATGCTTCTCTCCTTATTTCAACCGGGTAAAATGGGGATAAAATCAAAGTCAAACTTATAGATTGTGATAAGAAAAGTTTTATAATTGAAAATAATATAAAAGTACAGTGAAAATGGTAAAGTATAATAATAGTGATGATAATAATAAGGGAAAAAATAAGTGATGCACAGTGCAATTGCTCACCACCCACTGACTGATGCCAGACTCTCCTTCCCAAACCCAGGTTGATGCCTTCCGGGTACCCCTCCCAGTTATATACTGGGAATGATATTTTATGGTGTGGCATATCCTTCTGGACTGTTCAGGTAACCTGTCCTGGCTGTGCTCCCTCCCAGTTTCTTTTGCTCACTGGCAGAGCATGAGACAAGGAAAAATACTTTATTTAGGATAAACACAAAGCCAAACCCCAAAAACGTCAGTGCATTAACAATATCATTCTCTTTCTGAACGNCCACCCACTGACTGATGCCAGACTCTCCTTCCCAAACCCAGGTTGATGCCTTCCGGGTACCCCTCCCAGTTATATACTGGGAATGATATTTTATGGTGTGGCATATCCTTCTGGACTGTTCAGGTAACCTGTCCTGGCTGTGCTCCCTCCCAGTTTCTTTTGCTCACTGGCAGAGCATGAGACAAGGAAAAATACTTTATTTAGGATAAACACAAAGCCAAACCCCAAAAACGTCAGTGCATTAACAATATCATTCTCTTTCTGAACGTAAAACACAGCACTGTAACAGCTATTGAGAAGAAATTAACTCTCTCCTAGCTGAAACCCAAATATTTTGTCACAGTGAATTTTGTAAGAACACATGAAAATACAGTTAAGAGTTGTTATTCTTATGCAAGGTAAACCAGACATAATTCTGAGAACTTACAGAACAGAATAAAGAATTAGTGTGTTGAGTCTTTTTTGCCAACATGAGAAAAACAGTTTTGGTAGAATAAGAAAAACTGTATTATCCAGGCACACACTATACTCATCTCTCTTTTCCACTGCCAAAATTCAACTCAAAACAATTTCCAACTACTTTGTTTTGGCTTTCTGCTAAATGATAAAAACCAAAATCCAATAAAACTGCTCTTTTATATAATAAAAGCTCTGCCAGAAGCAAAAATGTGAAAAGTAGATGAAATTAGCAAGTAGACTCAGTAATTAAGAAAGAGGAATAAAAATGCCCTAGAGAAAATCGTTAAATTATTCCAGGTTAATAAGAAAGTCACACCCTTTTAATTTTATTTCTCAAACTTTGGAATGAATGCTGCTAGAGCTCTTTCAGAAATAAATATGAAACTTCAGTAAACTAATGCCAGCATATGTGAGAAATGCAGGTGAAAATTTCTTCTAAATAGCTTTCAAAAATAATAGTAGACAATGATTTTGTAAAGTGCTAAGTGTCAAAATATTTTGTGATATTATGATTTTTTAATTGGCCTTTACAGAAGTAGTTTTTGTGTAATGTTCCTTCAGAATTTTTTGTCTGAAAATTCTGAAATAATTTGCCCAGTAAATCGAACTCGTCTCCATAGTACTGTAACAGATAACACTAATTTATTTTGTAGCTGGAGAAAGTAATTTAGCTGGGATGGTCATCCAGCAATCTTGTGTTCAAACTAGGTCTAATTATTTTTTCATAATAACATTGATTCTAGACTCTGATGATTTGACCATTTCATTAACATTCCATTCCTATATTGTTATTGCTTGATTATGAAGTAAGAAAATAGAAGTAGTGCTTGACAATTTTCCATGGGATCTTTGTAGTAAGAAATATGCTAGAAGGAAAATAAAAGGTGTATGATTCTTAAATCATTGTTCAATAACATTGAAAGCAACAGAGGAAAAAACCCCAACATGCAACATTATTTTAAATAATGTTACTCCACTGCAAATATTCCAGTGTTTCCAGTGCCAGTCATCACCCCCTGTTACTGAGTTTGACAGTGTCCCAGCAACTATATTTTTCACAGAAAAGAACTTAAAAATTTCAGCAATAAAGAAGATTCAAGAGTCTTGCCTGACATAATTTTACCTTCTTGGGGTTTTGGTTTGATTTTTTTCACCTACAGTCATACTGGTTAAAAAAGCTACAGAAAAAAATCTGGCCTTTAGTTGTATTTTACTTATTCTGATCATTTGATAACATCTCAGAACAATAAGTAGGATATGACAAAATCTGAAGAAAAAACCAAACAGTCTAGAAATACATTAGCAGTACCTTCCATTCCTTTGCTTACTGAAAGAGAATTTAAGTGCAGATTATCTATTCCAATGAATCTGCTATATCTAGAGGCCAGTTTAGTAAAAAATAGCTCAGAAAAAAACAAATACAGATCTTGAGGATATATTTTTGAATACTAGAATTTTAATAAGATATCATTTGTCTCCTTTTATCAACAATGTACCATGCAAAATATTTATTTAGTGAGGCATCTGACACAATATGTATGTAGGAGGCATAAATTTTGCTCCAGTTGGTTAAGATTGGGCATTTTCACCCCTACAGATTTTTGGTGATTTCTGGCATTTAATTAGTATAATATTTCTTATTTGGGAATTATTGTGAGTTTTTTGGTATCTGCTTAAATTATTTCTTATTTTAAGTGTACATGCCTGAAGATCATGACTATGTGCTCGCATAGGTAAATTGTAAATAATGCAAACTGCTGGCTTTAAAAATAGAACTTTCCACAGCGCTTGGGATGTTTATATTTTACTTGCCATGAGGAATTGGTGAGGCTGGGTTGAATAGAGGGTTTGAAATTTCTCCATGTTTGGGATGTTTCTGACAGGTAGCTTAATATTCCTGCCTAGTCATAAAAATAGATAAATGTAAATCATTTCTTCACGTTTGCGCCATGGTATCAGTCAAAAGGCAAGCTGAACTGCCTTTCATGTCTTTTAGGAGCATTTGCTGTTCCAGTGGGGCCCCTTATTATGAAGAAGCTAAAAATGTTCATTTTAAGATGCTGATATTAACACTTCCCTGTTATTGAGGGTCGTGCAGTCGTATAATGATTTGGGTTGTAAAGGACCTTCAAAGGTCTTCTAGTCCAAACCCCACTGCCCTGGGGAGGGACACCTTCTACAAGACAAGGGTTGTCTGAGCCCCATCCAGCCTGGACTGGCACATTCCAGAACTGGGCATCCAGAGCTTCTCTGGACAACCTGTGCCAGTGCCTCACCACCCTCACAGTAAAGAATTCCTTCATAATCTAATCTAAAATTCTCTTCTAGTTTAAAACTGTTCCTCTTTTTCCTATCACTATCTACATATATAATAAATAGCCCTCTCTCTTTTTTATGGAGCCCTTTTAAAAGTACCAGGTGACCCAAGTGGCACCTCTTCTCCAGGCTGAACACCCCAAGCTTTCTCAGCCATTCATGACAGAAATGTTCCAGCCCTCTGATAATTTTTTGGCCCTACTCTGGAAAGACCCATGTATTGGGACTCCAGAGCTGGATGCAGCTGTCCTGGTGTGGTCTTGCAAAAGCAGATTAAAGGTGCAGAATCACCTCCCTCAACCTGCTGGCTTCTTCAGGATAAGGTTGGTTTCCTGGGATGCAAGTGCACACTGCCAGGTGATGCCTGAATTTTTTCCTGCCAGTATTGCCAAGTCCCTCTCCACAGGGCTGTTCCCAATCCATTCACCTCCCAATATCTGGTGATACTGGTGTTTACCCTGACCCAGATGCAGGACCTTGCACTGGTCCTTCTTGATTTTCATGAGGTTCACATGTGATGTGGGTTCACAGTGAAGGTTCCAGATGATAATCGAGGTCAGTGCTGGGAATGCACAGGAAAATGTAGTGGCAGTATTATTCAGGTTTAGCCCATTGGAATTGATGGGCTTAAGAAGATGTGGTTTTCAGACATTCTTTCTTTGACCAAGCCAGAAAACTGAAACACAAACCATGAGAAAGAAAATCCCAATTTCTATTCCTAGGTTGGTACAATCATATTCCTCCATACCTAAACACTGATCTAAATGTCATAAAAACTGACAGAAGCTAGTCACTCCTAACTGTGTAAATTTATGAGCCAGTACTGGTCACTTTGCAGGAGACACAATTTAACTTAGTTGTCAGCAACATACCTTCTCTCATTGGTCTTATGTTGGGTGTAAGAACATTTTGTCAGGTACCTTCTCTTAGTTTGAAACAAACTGCAATTTAAGACCAGCCAGTGAATGAAACTCAGCCAGTAGGGATTCTTCTGGATATTTTTTCTTCTCTTTTGTTTGTGTTATTATTTTTTTTTTTTTTTTTTTTCCCCCTTTGGNNNNTTTTTTTTTTTTTTTTTTACCCTCTGTGGCATTTTTTCTCTCTTGTTTGGTATTAAGGGATGTCTGTTTTCATTTCAGCTTTTTTGGGGGTTATTTTTGGAAAAGAGTCCCTATTCCTCCCTTCCCAGCCTGAGCTTCTTTTTGCTTTCTTAAAGGTAGCTCGCCTGCAGTTTGCAGATGCACTCTGAATAAGAACCTAGATCAATGACAAGTGAAGATCTGAAGGTGTTACATCAGACACATCCCGATTGGGACAGAGGAAAGACTGGGACGCAATCCTTCCTCCAGAGTTAGGATGTTCTTCATAGAACTTCATGGCACTGCTTGCCTTCAGGGCTTGTCCCACAAGAGCAAGAGCAGAGAACACCTATGTCAGATCAGGGCCATACCCTTACACCAGGCCTCTGGTTCCATGCAGCAACATAAGCTCAACAACACTGATTTCTGAAAGGTCTTCCTTTAGCAAGCAAGCCTCAGAAGAAGTTAGTGTTCTCTTGGTCTTCTGATAACTCTGGGAGCTTGTGTGTTAGAGATGGTTTTCCTGTCCTGGCATGCTACCGGGGTGGTATTAAAAATAATACAAGAAATGAAGGATGATATTATTATGGCGGTTGAATTAATCTAATTTGAAAAGGAAAGTTTGTTAGCTTTCACATGACAAAGAACACAGGAAGTAAAAGTACACAGAATAATTTCAGGGCATGTCTGAACCCTCCTAGGCAGCTCTGTCATCCCACTCATTGAGTGGGAAGCAAAAGAAATTAAAGAACGTTCTTTGTTTCCAAATTCCAGATTGACAACTTTGCTTTTGGACACTTTTCAATCTCCACTTGTGTCTGGAAGGTGTTTGTTTTCCATTTTAATGTATAATTTTCCATAATCACATAAGTAAAAGTTTTCTGCATTCAGGGTATATTTCAAATTTTCACTCCAGTGAAAATTTAATACCTTACTCCAGTAAGGTATTAAAAAACTCAGACATTCCTGGCTGCAGGAATAGAAAAGACTCAAAGTTCATTTCATAATCATAAGCAGACATCTCCCTCCCTCTCCTTCCTCCTTCATTCTCTCCCCCACCTTCTCTCCACTTTTGTTTCTTTTTGGTTTTTTTCCCCCTAAAGCAGACAAAATTACTCACTTTTTCTCTCCTCCTCTGGATGAGCTGTAATTTCATAATATGATCGTTTTATCAAGAACTAACAACTTTGATTTGGCATAGAACTATATAATTTTCTTAAATACAAAGCAATAATTTCAAAGTTTGTGCTAAGGAAGGAAGGAATATTGCAGCTTAGTGAAAGCACATGTTGCTTGTGGGGACCTCACAACCACATTAAATTCAGTTCTTGCCAAATCACGTTACATTGCTAGAACTCCTACTTTAAATTTCCCTGGTGAGGCTCATATGGCAGGGTCTATGTTCCTGCTACATGGTACTAAGGATGTTCATGGGTTTCTCTTTACCTTTTTTATTCCTTTTATAAAATGCTCGTGCAGTTTAGACATTCAAAAATCAAGAACTCATTTTAGCTTTTGTGTTTTTTACAGCACGGTTTCCAAAACCGGAGTAACATGGAAAAAATTTAATCACACACACAGACAATTTTCTGTTCGGCTCTGCTGGAAGCTGATTGCTTTGTTTTATAGTGAAGCACATGCTGTGTGTATAAAATATCTCTGACCGCACCAGAGCTTGAAGTCTGGGTACTGAACAGTGATGAAAGATCTAGAGCTGTGCAAAACTAACTGGGTTCAGTTCAAAAAGCTTCTATAATTTTTGCAGATCTACTTACAAATTTTTACAATGAGATTTTTTCCACTCTTTTTGTAGGTAAAGACTATTTAAAAAACTAATTAAAGAGTAAAAAAAGTATGAATACTATTGTTACCATTATCTTAGACAAAACCTGTAAAATATTAGAAATACTTTTTTACTTGAAGAATCCACAAAATAATCTGAAAAATTTTATTTTCTGATATGAATTTTGAAACATTCTTTCCTCTGCTTTAATAGTAGGGGACATTTAAGAGTCAAATCTAACTGAAAGCTCAGAGACCACATTCTTAATTGTGTAATGTCAAAGTGGGGACACATTTGACTCATGTATGTTACGTGTATGGATATACTGGCATTACAGAAGTATAATAAACAGTGCAATAAGAATGTCACTCTGCTGAAATGGATGCAATTTTAGATGGAACGCCTTTAAAGCTTTGAATGCACCATGAATTCTTCAAAGCCAATCTTTTGTTCAAGGACTCAAAATAAAAAAAGTCACATGCACCTAAACTTTGTTCCAGATTGAGAACTCTCACAAAACTTTTCTTAAAATCTTTTATACAGCTTGGAAAGATATTGACAAAATATCTACCTTAATCCATAATTTTTGCATTCTCATTTCATCAAATGCCATTTAATGTGCTACTGAGTTGCAGATCTGTGTTGAACTTTTTACCTTATCACTGGCAGAGAGAATAGTAATATTAAATATGGCAACACTAAATGTTTTCACAAAACACATAGTGAAAATTCTTCTGTTTCTTTAATGAAAAAGAAAGAGGAAAGAAAGGAATAAAAGGACAAAATAATTTTTGCAGACTTTCTGGACTTATTCTGTCCTTAAGAAAATGGTTGTGTTGTTCAAGCTATTAAAAGACAAAAGTCTTTCAGTTGCATATAGGTGACAACTTTCAAGTCTCATGGCTTTGCTGAGACAAAAGATATTTTGCCATGAAAACTTTCAATTAGTCCTATCTTTGGCTTGTTTTTATTTGGAAGGGCACATGAGGAAGGTGTCCCAGTCCGTGAAAGGGGGGTTGGAACTGTAAAATCTTTATGGCAGGTCCTTCCAGTACAAACTAATTTATGATTATATGATTATATGAATATGCAAGTTTGTGGTTATTTATGTGTCAGATTAAAACCTTTTATTGTGGTGAGATGTCCTTGTAGTTCTGACACTTTGTGTCCCATTTTCTTGGTAAAACCCAGTTGTTCTGAGTTTCTTGGGAAACAATGAAAAACAGGCCATGTTCTAAACACAAGATATTTTACTAAATCATGTGGACCAACACTGATATAGAAAATTCTTAAAAATTCATTTGGCTCTAGCTGATAATAAGTGTAAATATTACCGTGGGACTTTGATATCATGTGAGCAGTAGGGAAAGCTCTCATTTACCACAATAAAATCAATGTCACCACACACCAAATGTTTGTGTCTTTTTTTTATATGGCAGTTATGTATGTCTGGTATATCTAAAGATGAATTTGTCCTGTTAAGATGAAACATCACTTTCAGATAGAAATAAAATCACGCCCTATGTAAGTTCAGGTTAGTAAGAGTGTATGTTTTTAAAACTTAGAGTCTCATTTTATAGATGTTATATAAAAATGTATCCAACTCCATTCAGAAAATCAGTGCATAAAGTTGCTTCAGTCAAAGCTAGTTATTCTTCTGGAGTTTTTCATGCTTATTCACCATCTTACATTAAGTTTTAAAGTCCCTACACTTTTGCCATGTAATGAAGTTTAAGGTTGCCTTTTATACGCAGTTTTCTTATTCATAAGCGAAAATTTCACGGTGTCTTTTACACACTTGGAAGCAGAAGTATGTATAGGGTCGAGAATTACAAGGATGGCTAATTATTTTAGTAATTTATAGTATATCTGAAGGCTTTATTCAAGACATCTCAGGTTTTCACCAAAGGTGACTCAATAGAAGAGAAAGTATCTAACTTATATCAGTTCTGACTTGCTGAAACTTGTGTGCAATGTTCTGAATCTTCAGCTGGAGGGCAAGACATCAGGAATGCTGAAAAATTTATATATACTATGTGTATTTATGCACTATATACTGTACAGTAGTTAATTTGTTCATTTCTATTGAAACAAAATTTTCTAGCAAGTCTCAGATCAAATATACCAATCAGAAAAAAAAATATAACAGAAATATTAAATCTTGAATTTCCCAATACTCATGCTCCAGTCAGTTCTCTAAAAAAAAATCTTTCATCTTTTCTAGTGTAGTTCTATAGCCTCGATACTAAGCTGTCTTCAGCTTGAGCTGAAGTGTGAACATTTTATCAGTTATGTCTTAGCTAGAATATATTTTACTCTCTCATAGTAAGATCAGTGTTGTAGAGCCAACAAAAGTACAATAAAGAAAAGGCAGTATCAGTTCATAGTTGTAAGAAAATAAATCAGTTTTAGGTCAGAATACTTTCTATGCACAGACCTGTTAGTTTTAAGATGCAGTTTTGTATAGTTATTATCCTGACCATAACTTGTAGGTATGCATTTCCCCTACAGAGCAAGTGTTTCCATATAAGGAAAGGTTTAAGACTCACCCCTTGTATTTCTCATCAGGTAAAGGACCCAGAAACTTCTTTGTTGTCCTGGCAGCAATTGGCTCAGTGCCCACCCAGGAGACCTGATTGAGTTTTAGGACTGTCCATCAAAGCCTGTATCTGTTTCTATTGGCAGCTTGCCAGTAGAACCCACCTGAAGCATTAAGTACTTAAGAAAAGACACAAAGGAACTCAAAGGCTTTTTGGGGTGTCTTAGCCAGCTGGCAGAGGTTTCTCACCCATGCTGGGCTTTATCTTTGTTTCTGTAACATTTATTATTTTCATTTATTAAACCTTTTGCTTTTACAAAACACACCTCAAGAGCTGTCTTGCTAATAAGCCATTTCTCTGCAAGGGCTGGACCCTCAGATGTGTATGGGACAACCCCATAGTACCTACCTTTTCAACACGTGCTATATGTGGTTTAAAGAAAGGACACATGTCCCTTTTGAGAATGTAGTTAACATCAAAGGAGGGTGCAATATGGGAGCTGAATCTTCCATTGCTGCTCATTCAGTGTTGGTGGTGTGAGTTACCAAGTCCACTGAGACACTTTTACTTCTGCATTGACAGAAAATATGCAGAATCCACATTAGCGGTTAGTTACACTGACAAAAACCAAATGGATAGGAAAATCTCCAGATCACTTTGGATTAATATGACTGTGTAAACACAAGTAGTAACCATTAAAACCTCTGCTAACAGTGCCTTTAGCTGGAGCTTTTTAATAAAGAGTGAAATATAGCGCAGAAAGGTTTCTGTTTTGGAAGTTTTCAACTGACTTCCAAGTGATAGCAGAAATATTTCAAGTAAAAATTGATATGAGACAAGGTGAATTCTTGAGATGTTTGCAGCTAAAGAGGTAGCCTTTTCGGCTTGTGAAACCTACACTTCTCACAAACACACAAATATGAAGACAGACAGACTTTTAAAAACTGTGACAACTTTATCATTAGCTAACAGAATTTCTTGTAGTGTGTATCTTCTACTAAAAGTATAAAAGATAGACTCTGAGAAATAAGAAAAAATAAGATTTTAAAGCTGATTCAAGTTCCACTCCCAATACCCAGTATGATTACTCTTGTCTGTGGCATGGTAGGAATGGAGACTTTGTTGGCCTTATAAACCTATGGGGGGCTGCAGGATGAAGGATGCAGTTTTAAATAAATGCTATCTCATAAGAATGCCAGGAACACCAGCACAGTCTGGGGAAGGTCACCTCCTAAAGAATATTCAGATTGGTTCCTTATAGTAAAAAGCAGTCTAGATGAGATGTATAATGTCTGTCATAATAAGTGACTTTCTTCTCTGGGTAGAAAAGATTATAGGATGGTTTGATTCACAGCAAGTGTCCAAATAACAACCCTTGTGCTTTTACTTCCTTAATAGATCTACTTCTATGGAAAATGAGTTGTTCTCCAGTGAACTTGAAAGTTACTGACCACACTGGACTTGGCCCAGGAAAAGTTCACAAGCACCTGCTCAGCTATGAAAATGGTTCCAAATCACTCTTGCATCAATTTACATCCTCTTTAAATTAATTGTTTGCAGATCATCTGCAATCTTTGTAACAGCAAAGAGTCTGAAGAAATAAGAATTGGAACAAAGACAAAGTGACTTTGAATGTTACCATGGATCCATCCATCCAACTGGCAATCTGATTTAGTGCAGATCAGCTACTCTACCACTAGTAACAGTCAGTTGCTGCTTGTTGAACTCTGCACTTTGATGTAGAAAAATGTAAATTATTCTGTGGATACTTGAGCATATGGATATGGGAGCAATTTGCAAAAGCAGAGGCATGTGGACTGTAAGATCTAGAGTGATAGGAAAGCTTGCTGTGCCTTCTTGTGTTTTAGACAGACAAAAAGTGAAGAACATTGTGACCTTTTTCTTTCTGATGGGATGTCTGGTTATACTCCCTTGAGATCCGTTAGACATACCATCACAGATTTCCACGCAAAAGTAGTCCAGGATTAGGGAAATTTGTACAAACGCATGCAAACAAGCCATGTGTTTGTTTTTTTCCTAGCTGTTTCTGCCACAAAGTGACTCATTTGTAGGTTTGTCTATAATCACCAGAGTAAGATTTTTATTCTTTAATCCCATTAATTGAAATAAGTGTGAAAATATCATAGAACTGCTCTTAGTGATACTATGGAGTATCACTAAGGGCAGTTTTACCTGGCTTTAAGGAGTTCAATGTACTCCACTGATTCAAATGATCAGTATTTCAATTTATAAGCAATTTCATTATCTTTTCTGAAATTAATACTATTTCCTAGAGAGCATAACAGCTGTTAAGACCCTAATAAATACAGCTTCATCACCCTTTTTGTGTTGTCTTTCTAGGAAGAGAAAAAAGAAGATTTAGTCTTCAATACTATTAAAATATATTGCATTCAATATTGTTTAAATGGTCTACATTAGCATTTTACAGTTAGTAGAACTTTAAAAAAAGCTAGATATTCACTATTTGGTTTAATGAAAAACTCAATTATTATTTTTCAGGAATTTTCAGATAGTTCTAGCTCAGCTGTAAATGAGATAATATGTTTATAAACAAAGCTAATGAGGGCATCTCAGAGAAAAAGTTCATACTTTGGAAACTGAGCAATAATGGAAAACAAAGACTGCAGCAACAGCTATGCATTTAGTGACAACAATTTTTAGTGACTGAAGAACACAAAAGTTTTTGTGGGATTTATCCATGAAGGTCAATGGAGTGCTTTTGGAAGAATGCAGTTAATATTCATGCTCACAACCGGGAATGTCTTGAAATATCTTCATAGGTGAGGGTGGTTTGTAGCTCTTCCAGAACAGCTCTCAGTGAAATTAGCTATGTTAAGGTGAGGATATCAGAATGTGCCCACTTATAATGTGTATGACACTTAAGTGAATTAGAAGTTAGTTCACTTTCATGTACATATAAAAATATTTCTGGGTGTAGAAGCAAGAGCTGGTTCTTCTGCTATGATGTTGTATAACTTTTAGACAAGATAATACTGAGTCTGTGATTAATTTTTTTAAAATTATGTATGGTAACATTAATATTGACATTCTTTTAGTTAAATGCCAAAGAGAACCTTTTATCATAGAGAATGCATTGAACAGAAAATGAAGACCATACTGTAGATTGCACCTAAGTCTTCATAGGCGACCTCTGTGTGCATCTAGCCTGTGCTCACTATGTTTGCTGTGGATTGCAGAAGGTAAGAATGTGCAGCTGGAAAGATTTACTGGTCTATGAGGTGCATATTCTTTGTTTGTGAAGCTTTACATGGAGGTGCAATGGTTGTTGCCAGCAGCTGATATAATCTGCCAACTCTTCATAGATTTCCCCTCTATTTTGTGCTATGAGTCACAGATGTCTATGCTCTATGAGTCACACCTGCAGTACTGGAAACAGATCTTTGAAGAAAAGTAGATTTGTTCAAACTTGTGCAGGTAAAGGAGAAGGAATAATGGCTGCTATTTTATTTTCTTTTAGATTTTAGAAAGTTTTTTCTCTGACTTGTTACATGCCAAAAATATACCCAGCAGCCTTTTGCATTATGTTATTTTGTTAAGGATTTTCAGCTCTATTCCTACATGTATCTGTATAAAGCCCTCACATGACTCTGTACTGTAGATATTACACTTGTGTAGGTATTTCTGTCTGTGTGCATAACACACGCTGAATATATCTTGCCAGTGATTTCAATAGTTCCTTGCTTCCAAAAGGGGGACAGTATTAAGAGTGAAATGGAAAAGCTATATTCTTCACAACATCTTGTATAAAATATGATGCTGCCAAACAGCGTCACTTACCATCTATTTGTCTTCAAGGGCATATAAATATCTGATGCATTTTTGAACTTAGATAATTTTTCTGCTCTCATCTGACTTAAATGAGCCTTCTAAGTAAATATTACTAAACATAATGTCATTCTTTCAGTTAAAAATCTTTGGCTAAATGGTAGCCATGGCTGCAATAAGGTAGCCAGGATTTTGAGGGCCAGATGTATTTGCTATCAATTAGGTGTGTCTGACAGCAGGAGGTGGTTTTAGGATGTCACAGGTTGAGTATTTCACAGCGCTGTTCAGGCAACGCACAAAAGATTTTTTGTTAATGTCTCCCATATTGCACAGTGGGATGGTAGGCACCCCTTTCCTTGCGCATTTGACTGTTATGTACCTCCTGCACATCCTTGGATACAAGCAGCTGTCAATAAGATTGGAACCCACAAAAGGAAAATATTTTACTGAATAGTCCTCCTATTCTTTGCCATCTTCGTCATGAAGGTGTCATGAAGTGGTATCTGTGGATCAGGGCTTTAAGCCCAAGCCCAATAATTTTGAAATTATGTCACATGAGAATTTGTTTGAGTAGAGTTGCTCTGTATACATATTGGGAAAAACAATTTGGTTAACAAATTCCTGTACTTTGATAATAAAGAAAACATGATTTGCTCTCACTTTGGTTTTACTTAATTCAAAGGATTTTTTTATATACAATATATAGAAAAGTGAATTTGTCATGTAAAGAGAAGCAGCTTAGTCACAAAAACAAATTGAAGAAATAAATCTGAAGTGAATGTGAAGGTATAAATGCCTCTGTAAACTGCAAAATTAATATCTCTGGATTTGCATTCTGTCTGAAAAAAGTCTCAGACAGTTAAGCCGAGCAGGTACCAGTAGCTGACAGTGGGAAGCCCTCATTACCACCATGATAAATTTATGAGCTTTACTTAAGTACTTGAAAATTAAATTCTGGAAATTTGAGTTGCTGTACCACTAGTACAACCAAGTTATATATCTATTTTTATCTTCTTCCACTAGGAAACTGTGATAAATAAATGACATTATTTTACCATTTTACTCTACCTGTAATAGGAATGACTCTAATGCATTTTATGCTATGGAGGTAATATTTGCTGATAAAAGAAAGCATTACCACAATCTGCAAGTTTATTCAGCAATGCAACACAAATTTTGAAGCAATAATTCTAGGGGTTTTGCTCAATATCAAGCTCAGAACAAAACATGATTATAGTATCTGTTCAAAAATTTACTCCACAATAATTCTAGCATCTAACCATTTTGGTACTGGAATATATATGAAATGTTTAAAATATAATGTGCATTATTTTTTTATGAACATCTCATAATAAAATTGGATCAGCAGCAGTAAATAGTGATTTTTTAAAAAAATTATTCATATCATTCACCTTTATTCAGTGCAATGAAAGCTGAGTGTCAAGAGCAGAAGCCCACTTCACTGGAAACCATTTTGGGTGCTTGCTACTAGGTAACAAGAGGCTGAAAATACGCAGCACATTTATTTGTTCACAGTACTGATTTTATTTTATTCTTGGATTTTTAGGGTTCCAGGGAAGA
>VWYP01028222.1:28864-39718 GCA_013400435.1 Pycnonotus jocosus | reverse complement strand
AAAATGAACCTCACCAGTTATATAAAAGGAAATCAACTCATACCCTTCTATAAGAAACAGAAAAGCCTCTAGGATTTCTGAGCTAACAACTGGCTTCTTCTGTTTCAACAATTCAGTAACTTGCTAATTGCACCTGCTTTTTGAAATTAGACTTGCTAATATATTTAAAAGGCATTCTAAAGATAACTAACATCAGGATGACTAGTTTAATAGTAATATATTTTTAGGGATGTAAAACAGAGTAAGAGTCTAGTTAAAAGTGGACAGAGTAATAGCTTGCTCATTAAAAATTTGGCTAGAATTTTTTAAGCTTTGCAGAAAATGATGCTTGTCTTTCAGATTGCACCTAATAACTTCTTTATCAAGCCGACTATTTTAGGCCCTGTAATAAACCAGTTAAAAACTGGAATTATAATGGAATCTGATAGGGAGCCTGTGGGGGAGAACTTTTACTTCTGCTATTGATTTTTTACCCTTTTTTAAAACCTGTACTCAATCTAAAAGCACGTAAGTAATTCAGCAAATCTGAGAGACATCAAACCTCAAAATAAAGTTTATTCATACCTCCTTCAATATGGCTAACATATGTTCTTAACAAATTTCAGCAATCCTATATAAAGAGATGAGTTCCAGAAAGTTTCTGATACATTTTCAGCTACTCCATTGGCTCAAAGTGTGGCAGTGACTGTTTCTAGGATTTGGTTCTTTCTGAATATCTAGTATAATGCTAGCAATTATTATTTCTACAATGGAGATACTTTTGCATGCACACTTTGCTGGTAGATTTGCAATCCTGTCTTCCCTAAACACCTTTATATTGATTATGGGAAGTAAAATTTTCTTTATGTGACAGGGAGGTACAATGCATTATTGGCTTTCTATGTCTTTAAAAATATTTTCCAGTTGTCATATCAGCTTCCCCTGAAGTGCACTAAAACTCTGCTTAATACTGAGCTCTGTACAATACCAGAAAACTTTAATATACTGTGGCTAATTCACTTCTGTTTAGAGTTACAGTGCTCATGGAAAATGTTGTTATACAATTGCTAGATTAAGTTGTTAAATACAGTAGGATCTATTATCTTGCACTGTCTAGAATAAACAGAATTACATTTGACTATACATACCAGTAGCTCGTAGAAGCATTTTTGTTCATTAAATCCTAGCAGAGAGACTCTGGTTTAAAAAAGCAGAGTCTGATAAGACTGGTGGCTGATAAGAAATATAAAATCTAATCCCCTTTCCTAAGGCCAGTGGATCATAGCCAAACGGAGGTTGAAAGCTCAAAAAATGCCACCATCTCTGTTGGAATCTTTTCTTCCAAGGAGTCACTGAAACTGAGATTAACAAGGCACTGACATTTGTGGGTGAAGCAGGGTGTGTGGGGACAAACAGGGGAGAGATGGCAAATCATGTTCTTCATGCAACATTTATCCTCTACTTCTATTCAGGGGAATATAATTTAGAGGCAGTTGAAAAGATTGCCATTTATTATACTACTTGATAAAGACTAATTAAACCCTCAGATGAAATGCAAGGTTTGAAAACAGCATTTGGGAATTAGGCTATCCAGTTGCCACAGGTATATTTCAGTTTAAAAATGAATACAGTGACACATTCTTCAGTAAAACACTATGATGATATATGTTTTGATATGAAAATTAATTTTTATTCTAATTAGTCTCATAGAACCATAGACATTTTTACATGGGAACAGTCTTTTAAATACTACCTAGTCCTAACACTCCTACAGTCAGCGGGGATAGCATCCACCAGTGAGACTTCTTGGAAACCTATCCAACCTCATCTTGAACATATCGAGTATTGGGTCATCAATCAGCTCACCTGAGCAAACTATGCCAATGTTTTACTCACCTCATTACAATTTTTTTTTCCTTCTATCCAGTCTGAATATACTCTCTTATGATTTAAAAGCATTACTGCTTTTTCTGTTTAAAGAAGTCCTGTTAAAAATTCTGTCCTTGTTTTCTTGTTAGACCTGGTGATCAAGAGCTATTTTGCTTTTGGAAAATATCCTAAACAATGTACTAGAACTGTTCTACTACCCTGTTCCTGAGGCAGAGGGTCCTGCCAATTAATTCCTTGAAGAGCTGAAAGGTTTTTTCCAAAAGTTCAGGGTCCTGATTTTACTCTTTGCCTGACCCATATTCCTTAGGACTGTGAACAACAGTAGTGTGTGATTGCTGCAGCACAAGCTGCTCCAGTCTTGATGTATCTGATTTCTCTGGTGACCACCAAATCCAGTGTGGTATTCCTTCTGGTAGGGCTGCCTATTGCCTGGCTTACAAAGTTATCCTTCATGTATTCCACCTGTCTCCTGAGTTGCCTGCAATTCACTGTGCTACTTTCCAGCAGATGTTGGGGAGGTTGAAGTCCCCCAGCAGTACAAGGGCCTGCCAGTGTGATCCTTCTCCTAGCTGGAGGGGGAAGGCTTCACAAGTAGGCTCCCCTTGATGAGGGACCTGTAGTAGACACAACCCAAAAGGATTCCTTTGTTGCATTGGTCTTGAGTCCTTACTGATTAACTTTTGGCCTGCTCTGTTGTTCTTCAGAGACAACTCTTCACACTCAATCCATTTCTTGATGTAGAAGGCAACCCCACCCTCTCTCCTTCCTTTCTTGTAACTTCTGAATGGCCTTTAACCATTGTTAACGACACTCCAGCCATGGCATTCACCCCACCAAGCTGCAGTAATGGCAACCATTCAGTAGTTTTCTAGCAGCACAGTGGCTTCCAGCTCCTCCTGGTTGCTGCCCATGCTGCATGCATTGGTGGAGAAGCACTTGTATTGGGCTGTTGATTGTGTTGCCTTCTTAGAGGAGCATCCCTTAATTTATTTGAGATTTTTTCCCAGGAGTTTCTTTGTTGACTCCTCTTGCCTCTGGAGTCCCTCTAAGACTTCAAGTGAGCTCCAGTATACTCAGCACATCTCAGAACAACAAGATGAGGGCCCTCACTAGGATCCTTCCCTATAACTAAATTCCTTGCTTAGCAATTGGCCTTCTGTGTAAACTTAGATCATAAGATGAATCACAGTGTTTTCCTTTGCTTCCATGTCTTGAAATACCATGAGGATAACCGTGCACCGGACAATAGATTTTGGAAGAAAGGGAGGTCTCTAGACAGAGGCCCTACCCAGAGCAGGCTCAGCTGTGGGCTCAGACTGGCCTGCTCAGGTGTTCTTGCAGTCAAGGCATGAAAGGTTCCCGATTACAGAGACAGTTCAACCACCCTGGGCAGCTGGCCACCTCTGGGCTGTACTCAGGGGCAAAAGGTCTTTTATCTGCAGCCTGACCTCTGCATGTTTCAGCTTGTGCTGCTGCCTCTCATCTCCTCACCAAGCAGCACTGGAGCCTGGCTGCACCTTCTCCATTCCCTGCTGCCAATGTCAGGAACTCTATTGGATGTCTCTGAAGCTGTGCCTTCTCCCAGCCAAACCAGCCCTGGTTCTACAGATTCTCCTTGGAGAGCAAGGACTCCTGTTGTACCACCTTGGTGGCATCTCCTCACCTCCCATCAGTTCTGTCTACACTGAGATAGTAGCATGGCAGTTGTAATGACAGCAGTGAGTGGTTATATATTACATGATAAGAAATATGATGGATAAGGTGAGGGGAATTTGCCATTGCATTAAAGCAGCAATAGTGACACACTTATCAAAGCCATTACAATTTTATGCTCCACCAAAATGACCTGAATACCACCAGCTTGTTTAATTTTACTATCTAGTAAAAGAAAAAGGGGATAGGTGTCTCCTAAAACCTATTCAAACAGATTTTATATATATTGTTTTCAGTAAGGATTTCTTCCTTACTATATCAAAGTTTCTCTTCAAGGTGACACAAGAATAGATGAAACATTTAATTTAAAAAAAAAAAAGAGATTGGAATTGTAAATCTGGAGATGAGAATTTTTCTCCCTTAACCTATATTGTTTTAGGAAGTGGCCTTGCTCAACAGCTAATTTTTTATGGTTAGTCACATATTATATTTCTCACTGATGCATCAGGACTCAAAAATAGGATGAAGGCCAGAGTATTTGTGCAGCACTCAAGTACAACACAAACATTATTTCAAGATCTTACCTGGAACTAAATGAACTTGCACACATGGTGCTTGCCCTCTGCATTTGGGTTATTCTAGAACCCAGTGTGTGGACAGTATCAGAGACCTTTTTGAGGGGATTACTCAGTTTCCCCTTTCAAACTGAACCTTCAAGCTGTGGGAAAACAGATGAGGGAAAGAACAGAAAGCATAGTAAAACTTATAGATTGAGATATCCTGGCCTTAGCGGAATACAGACATAAGAAGAACTGGGAAAGTACAGCATATGCATATATCAAGGTCTCTAAACTATGTCATTTTTAAAGGCTGCCGAATAACGTGAACAATAGGCTGTCTGTAGTTTGTGGGAAAATTCATGACTGTTCAGGGCTGTGGCCTATTTTGAGCTGTAATAAGTGTATAACACTGTACTGTGAGAAAAATATTACTTCAACCACTTCTTGCTTGGACTTCAATGTCTTCAACTCCTTTATACTCTCAGCTTAGAATACAATAAACTTTAACTTCAACTAGAAGTCTGACTTATTTTTGCCCAAGCTTTGACTTAAGCTTTTGACTTGGATTATTTTTGCACCCCATCTTTTGAAGTCCCATCTCTCAGTTGTGCAGCATCAAGCACCCTTCGAAGGGTAAGAACCCTTCCCTTTCTCCATTCTCCAGGCCAAAGAGTCCCCAGGCCACTCCTTCTCAGATATCTGAGAAGGTATCTTTTCTTACCCTCAATTATCAAAAATGTTATATGGCAGGAGGACATATTTGTTGCAGTGATAGAGTGCTGTTTGTTAGGAAGGAACCCTGTGCTCACCTGAGTTTGGTCTCTCCAATTGAGGTCTGAAGCTTTTCAGTGTTGGAGATGAATAATAAAGTATAATATGTGTTGGATATTGTGGCTATAACATAAATATCTTTTAGTTAAATTTTGAGGATTTTCAGTCCAACCACAGATCCAGGATGCAACTGTGGGTAAAATGTTTCCAGTTGCACTGTATGCAGTAACCGAACCAAACAGGTCTAGGACAGTCCTGGAAATTACATTCTCAATCTCATGTTGGTCTTGGACACCTGCCACTGGAATTAAAATTGCAACTCTATCCCTTGACTGCAAGAAAATTCTCCCCTGAGCCAAATGGGGAAAATATACAGAACCAACTGGAGAAGCCCCTGTTCTGAGGGAAAATAATATCTTGATACAGAGCAAGAGAGTAGGGGAACAGATGCTTTGAGAAAAAGAGCAAAAAAGGAAAAGATAGAAGGTTTATTTCTGAATACAATGAAGAGGCTAGAATGCAACAGAAAACAAATCAATGGTCTTTCTGAAACAGCTAGATATAAAACATTTGACACTACTTTGTATAAAGATTTCAGTTCCAGATATAGAAAAGAATTTCACTAGAAATGGCAGATGCTCTGGAGCTCACCTAGACTATATTCCTGGACAGAGAGGGCTGTTTTTTCTCAGACCTTTTTTTATATTTGAAGCAGAAATGAAGGTGAATGTTGAACTTGATCCACTAAGGCCATTTCCCTTGTCCCTTCTGAAAGTAGAAAAAAACGTGATGGGGGAAGACTTTGCCACCTCTGAGTACATCTAGAGAGTCTGCAGGCGCAAGTTCATGATTCCAGCTCATGTGATTACTTGTCAGGTTCATTGGTGAGTCCTAGGAGATGTTCACAGATAACTTTGTTTTGGACCTCCATTCCTCAATAACAGAGTAACAGCACTTTCAAGGTTTGACAAATTTCTACAAAAATCAAGGCACAGGAAAATATAGCAGCTCTGGAGTACAGTAGAATTTAGGCTCTTTATTAGTACCTGATTTCTGTAAGATGAACATATACAGACTGCTCTTTTATGTCCTTCCCTCCACCCCCTGTTTTAAAAGACTTTCAGAGATTTTGTCCTGTGCTTCAAGACTCTTTCCAGCTGTTTGAATCATCTGCTTCTTATCGGCCTTCATGTGAGGAAGTGGATGATTTCTTTTCTGTGGGTATCCTCAGTTAATCCTGGTCAAGCTGAATCTGAAAATAGAGGGAGATGGTCACTATCTCTGTGAAATGTAGCCATATTGTCATGTATAAAGATGCAATAAAGAAAAACAACTTAAATTTGACTTCATTAACAGAAATAAACAGTGATCGACTTTTTAAATAAAGGAAAATCAGGACATTGAAAGTTAGGAATTATTGTATCATATGAAACTTTAATTAAAAACACATATTGCAACATTCATAATAAAACCGTGGGAGTTGGCAAGACTGGTGGCATTTATAGTTATAGCAGCTTGTATCTCTCAAAGTGAAATAGTTGGCATCAAACAGAGAGGAATCACACAGCAGGACACATAGGGAGCCAAAATACAAAACTCAGTGGCTTCAGCCTGTGGCTCTGGGTCCCAAGTTGCAGGGAAAGGGTCAGGACAGAAAGCTTGTATGTAGGCAGGAGGAAGAAGAGAAAGCACATTCTGAGATGGAGAGTTGGTTTCTCATAGGTGTTCCATGGAAATTATTCTACTTTAGGCTTCAAAACCATCTCAGTCTACAGCCTTGAAGTTTGTTTTTCCAGCTTATAATTGTGAGGTTGTAAACACAGGACACCATGAGGTTATTTTGCAAATGTAACTTATCAGCTAGTGCATTTGGTGTAATCTTTATGATTCATGACTTGAAAGCTTACCTCTATTTATGCTCTGCTATATATCATCAAATGCTATACCTTGGAACAGGTTCTTTCTAAGCTGTCCAAGAATGAAAAATAAGCTTTCCAACAAAAGGTCAACAAAATGTCTGGGTTCACTTTTATACAAGTGCATTTCAGGTTATATTTCAAGATATATAAAAGAGATACTTACAGAAATCAGATTCTTAATTTACATAAGAGATACCTGATATGTGGTGTGTGTGTCAATTCAGGCGAAGAACAGGATCAGCACTTCCTAGTGCATCGTAAGAAATACAGCTGATGATCTTGGGTTGCACTGCATAAATAAAATCCTTCTCTCCTCTCTCCTGACCCATCTCAAAGAAGTCTATGTATCTATATTCTACTGTTCAATTTAGAATTTTTAAGAACTACTTATTTAGACTGTAGAGATGGAGCTGATTTGTCTAATTCAGTCTTTATTTTGATATTATCCATTGCATTTATAAGAACTTCCTATGTTTCAGACTGGCCTAAAGTAACAGCATGAAAGTCAAAAAATTAGATTAGCTACTTTTTGGGAAGTAATTCTGACATCTGATTGCCAGTTTCTATAGCATTCATATTTTTAAATTTCTTTAGACCTAGTGCAGAAGATTATTTTCAGCAGGTCTGAACTGCCACACATAAAACCACAGAAAATAATTTTGTTCATTTACATATATCCTGGTTTCAGCTGGGATAGGGTTCTTTTTCTTAACAGCTGGTTCATTGCTTTGGATTTGGATGAGAATAATGTTGATAACACACTGATGTTTTGACTGTTGCTAAGTAGTGTTTACCTGAAGTCAAGGAATTTCATGAGCTGCTGACAAGGAGCTACATAAAGAGCTGTAAGGGAGAAAGGTCAGATGATTTGGAATCTTCCATCCAGTAGAACATCATGCTTAGAATATGAACTTAGAGATGGAGTTGTGTGGCAGGGAGGTGACTGCTGTAAACTGTGAGAAATACACAGAGCCTGACTACTTTTGGGGGATGGGTTGGGCAGCAACCAGCAGGTGGTGAGTAATTTTATTACACATGACTTGTTCGTCTTGGGTTGCATTACTCTCTCTCCCTCTCCATATAACTACAACTATTATTATTACCATTGTATTTCTTTTCCAGCTATTAAGTTGTTCTTTTCTCAACCCATGAGGTTTACTTTTACTTTGTGATTCTCCTCCCCACCAGAGAGGGGCAGGGGGAGTGAGAAATTGATATCTGGAGATAAACAATATTAAGAAAGTTAAAGCATTGCTGTCCATATCTATATATTTTCAGCTTTCAGTGTGTAAGAATATTTTTTCATATAAATGGGAGGGTATTTCAAACACAACATTAAACATTAAAAAATCAGCCTGCTTATAGGAATTTTGAGAGGAGAAGTGAATATGAAGGAAAATTAAAGTAGGCTATATTGAGCAACGGTGAATTATAGGCCTTCTTAGGCATACACACATGAGCTAGAGGATGAAACTTTTGTAATTTTTCAGCTCATTTAATCTGAAAGGCCTGCATGCTGAGTTACATAGCCAGACTTCACATCTGCAGTTTGGTTGGTACATGCCTCTGGTGCTGGCATTAGCCCTGTGACCACAATGGCTTCTAATGCCCAGCTCTTTTAGTGGTTTGGCATCTTCCATCACCCCTCAGGCTCTACAGTAGAGCAAGCGGACACCCACACTGGATGCCAAGAGAGTCATCCTAATGAATGACACATTACAAGCCTTGTGAAAGTAATTTGCTTTGCTCCATGGTGTAGTTGGCTAACTTCCTATTACTGAAGGTTGAGGGCTGAATCCAGCACTAAAGCTATGCAAATTCTTGCTTTTTGGGCAACATAATACAGAAGCAAGTCTTAGGAAAAGTAATTTTGCCATTGTTTTCTAGAAGGAAAGTTAAATGTTATACTGGCTTGGAAGTTTTCTACCCCATGTTAGGGGTAATGAATACACATCTGAGGACTTGTCATTTTTATAGCAAAGAATGTCTTCTATGAAATGTAGAATGAAGATTCTGCTAAATCTGAGCTTCTGACCTGTGATTTGATGACAATGGCTACTGGCTGTTGGTCACTGACCATTGAAGAGCAGCTGAGAGGACAGGAAAGGCAGCTCATTCCTCCCTCAGTCTATGCCTTTCTTTTTTTTTTTTTTTACAGAGCATCATCTGAATACAGCAATTTTGTGCCATGTGCAACTATGTAGGCACTCATTACTTCCACAGCTATGATTTTGCAGTATTTTCTGCTTCTTGCTCCTTTTTCATTCACTGCTTTGGTGAAACATTCTTCTTTGCCCGAGAAGTATGTTTGATGCCTTTGCTTCCTGGCCCATTTCTTCCAAAAAGCATGTGCATCAGAGGGGAAAGATTTATGTGTACAGAAGAAACTCCTATCATGAACATTAGGCCTGGTAACAGTCTCTGTGGAAGGGCCAATGAGAGCCCTTGAAAAAAAAATGGCTTTGATTTTAGTGAACTTTGAAGCTCTGAAAAGAGCTGCTTGTTGTGTGTATGGTTCCCAGTCAGCTCACACTGTGTGAATCTGAGAAGTGGTGTGCTGTGCCAACATGTGAAGCCAATTTAGTTGGGTAGTGAAAGTGTGAAGGTGCTCTGTCAGGCAAAGCCAGAACCACTATCATCTTCTTTCCTGAGGGCATGGTAGGAAAGAGGCAGCACCTTTCTGGCTGTTATACCCAGGCAATGACTTGAAGATGCCATGAGGCAGAAAATATTTATTTTTTACTTTATATTATNATTATTATTATTATGGAGTAAAATTTTCTCCTTTTTTTAACTCCTTAATTGAAACTGACCATAAAACTGAAGTTCAAATATCACAGAATTGTTGTTCTATTGTTACTTGTCATAGTGATTGTTGTAAGATTTCTTGAAGTTCATGCATGGTTAAAATATCATTATTCTCTTAGTTGTGAAGGTTCCCCTAATTCCATGCTTGCCTCCCACCCTATTCTTGTTGGTAGCACTGAAACCATTTTGTCCTAGGAACTGCCTGTAGTTTAGCCTGTATCACTAATATACAAGGATTTGAGTGGAGACATATGGTCACCATCAGCTTAGATATTTAATTTTGAGATGACATTCTATTAATCCATCTGAAAAGGGAGAAGCCACCATATAACTGGTTGCAATTAGCCAAACCACAATTTTCTCTAACCAATTCAGTCTAAACCAAAAGCCAAAACAGTGTTTTAGAATTTCAACATCACTCTCAGATTTGCAGAAGAATTCCCAGGGTTAGGATTCAAGCCATACTGTAAAACCAATCCTCAGCTGCAGCTTTTTAGAGAGGAAGATCAGTGGCAGGTGGTGCCTGCTATAAAAGCCTCATTAAAACAACTTCTGTCTGAATATCACAAAAGGGAGTCTCCAGATGGAGGCACAACTCTACATTGGTAGCATTACCTCAAATGAGAGTTTCACCTGACACTTTGGGGACAGCAGATTTTTTTTTTCTCCAACTAACAAGCCACTGAGGTTCAAGAGAGGGTATATTAGGATTAATTGCACTTGATCGTTAATCCAATGTAATGCCATATGGTGAAGGCATTGTTCATTGTCAAGCCGAGAGACAGGTAGGGCCCCTCTGGTAATGTAAACTGTCCCCATTTCCACAGATCTAATCTAATTTCACCTCCTTACAGACCTCAGATTCCAGTAAAGATATTTAAGTCTTCCTACTTTGTCTCATGATGCATTTTTGAATGCCAGCAAATCTGATAGAAAAACTAATGATGCTGAAATGTGCTGACAGATTGGAAAATAATTTTTTCTGTTGCTGCTTGCTGAAATGAGCAAAATATTGAATTGATATTTACTCAATTGTGTGCTCAGGCTCTTGGTCTGAAGGGCCAGCTCTTCCCTCATCACACAGTTTGACTTCTCACACCTCCTCTGCCGCGGTGCGCTCTCCCTGCAGTCCCGACTAGCTTCAGGCACACCGGCAACAGTCTTGGGGTACGGCTCGGTCAGGTGCACAGACGGTGCACGACCTCACTTTCCCTTGTGGGGTCTTTTCCCCCCCTGAGGACGTCAACGGGGGACCGTGGCGAGGGCAAGGAGAG
>VWYP01028222.1:0-28797 GCA_013400435.1 Pycnonotus jocosus | reverse complement strand
CAGTAAATAGGGATAGTGGGGTACATGGAACAAATCGTTTACATTCAACAATTATAACTTTGACAGTGACCCACTGCCACACTCCTCCCTCTGCTAGTCCCAGAACACATTTGAAGAATATGTGATTTACCAGATTAGAACAATTGGCAAGCTAAATCGTGTGAGTAAAGTTTATGCTCCTTAAAGGAGGCATTGTCACCTTGCACAGGCCTTGGAGTGGGAGGATTTTTTCAGTGGCTTGGCTTTGGCTCTGATCCAAATCATGAAGTGCCAAAGAGTGTAACCAGAGTATTTTTCATAGTTCTGCTGTGTGTTTTGTGTTAAGCTGCTTTAAAAACTGCCACCCACCAAGACTGTTTCTTAAACTAAGAGGGTCAGTTAAATATGTACTGTGTGTATTTGTGAGAAGCAAGAGGAAGGTAGAGAGGTGCATTGAATTAATATATGTTTTACTAAGTCATACATAGCATCCTATGTCACAGAAGGAAAAAAAGCAAAAACCTGTAACTCTTTGTAGATACTGTGCTAATTCTTCAAGGCCAAAATATGTTTTCATACTTATCTGATTTGAGGGCTGATCTACTTAAACTGAGGAAGCAAGAAATGAGTCAGATGTTTGGTATATAGCATCTCATCTTGTGCTACTTTGTAAAGACTACTCTATACTTACAAAATGTCTTCTGTTCCAGAAAGGACTCCAAGTGTGTTGCCAGCTGTACACACTTAAAGATCAATTCAACCACCAGTGAAATGTAACTATCTCTGGGGTGGAACACAGCAGCTCCTCCATTCCACAAAACATAAAACACTCTTTTTAGGAGGAGGAAATGAAAAATATCTTCTTCAACTGCAGTTCCAAGGGAAATCATGCTGGCAGAGTATAATTGCTGTTGCTGAAAATTGCCCAAGACACTGGAGGTAATATTCTCCACTACCAGAAAAGGTGCCAATGACTCTTCAGCAACAACAGGTTCTCAAGGCCTCAAGTTTGCTTTAGGTTCAGAAGGCATTGGCTGACGTACATGACAAAATGTTTCCTCTCCATTAAGCAGAATGTCAGGTATCTCCATAATTTCCAATCCTAGCTGTTCCCCTCTCTTCCCCATGTCTGTATTACGTATAGTACAAGGCCAGCTGACTTAGTCCATCTAGTCTAGTCTAAATATCTTCATCCTTAATGTAAATTTGGCTTCCTTTTAAAACAAGATTCTGATGATATTTCCAAACCAATAGAACCTTGTCAATGCATTTTTCCACTGTCTCTTCTAAGGAAATCCCTTTCAGTTACATTGGAGTGGTAATTCCCATTTAATTGGAAAAATTAAATGTGGTGGCTGAACACAAGAGTTAGCTAAGGTATAGGAGTCTCACATTCTTGTTTGGTTTCTGACCTGGCTGGGCTTGGATTCAGTTGTATGTTGTGAATTAAGGGTAAAGTAGTCTACAGCCTCCACTGTGTGCACTTCATGCATATGGGTCTTCATCATTTTCTTCCATCCAGATAGATGGCTTGTCTTGATCAGAGATGAAAGGATTCAACAGACTTGTAATAAAGAAATTATCTCCAGAACCAAAACCAGACCAAAGACTGTGTCCATGAATAAGTGCTGAATTCAGTGTTAATCTAATTTAACTAACACATAATATTCAAGGAAGTGTAG
The DNA here is from genome assembly GCA_013400435.1 of Pycnonotus jocosus. Classification (NCBI taxonomy): domain Eukaryota; kingdom Metazoa; phylum Chordata; class Aves; order Passeriformes; family Pycnonotidae; genus Pycnonotus; species Pycnonotus jocosus. The sequence continues at coordinate 27,136 of VWYP01028222.1, read as the reverse complement.
ACTGTACTTGGGTGCCCAGGAATAGATTTGAGATTCATAAAATCTTGAAAAGATTTAAGAAACAATATGTATAAAAATTGTATGTGCACATTAATTTTCATTAGTATTCATTAATTTAAAAATTAGACAATTTAATAGAGAAACAGTATTTGGAATCAGTTGCACTATGAAAAAAAAAAAAAGCATCCATAGCTATGTATGGTTTTGCCTTCTGAGGACTAGATGGCATGTGACATACCCTGGATATTTTAGGTACTATCTTTCTTGTAAACTGAGTGCTTTGGAAAACTTACAGAATCCTTGGTATAAACTGATTAGCAGCACCCTTTCTGGCTGTGTGTTATATTCCTAGAGAGTGAAGAGAGTTTCACAGAAGCCACAGGTGGCCATTTTTTCACTTATTGAAGGAAGGTCACTTGTGAGAAAATTCTGCCATTATGATAGTTCTGAAATGGGTTCCAGATGACCCTTAGTTATATGGGTGTATTTGATTGTTCTTTCCCCAGTATAATACTTTGCTGTTCTCCTTGTTGAGCTTCATGAAATATCTGTTGGTTTGTTTCTCCACCCTCCATCCCTCTGGTGATGACTACAGAGGCAGGGTGCGCTGCTGGTATATCAACCACTACTTCTGGGTTTGTGTAACAAACAAACTGCTGAGAGTATGCTTTGTCCCATCATCCAAAACATTAATGAGGATGTTAAACTGAGTCAGACTCAGCACTGACTACTGGGGTTCCCTTCCAATTACTGACTGCCAGCTTTGTTCCCTCTGTTCACCACTCAGAGCCCAGCCATTCAGGGAGTTTTCAATCCACATCACTGCCTACTCATCCAGCCTATAAATCCAGAGTTTATGTACAAGGATCTCATGAGAAACAGTATCAAAACATGACTGAAATGCATGTAGATAATATCAACTGCTCTCTCCTCATCTATCAAATGGTTGTTTCATTGTAGAACATTATCAAGCTGGCCAAATGTCCTGGTTTCATCTGGGATAGAGTTAATTCCTTTGCAGTAGCTGGAACAGTCCTGTGTTTTGGATTCAGGGTAAGAATAATGTTGATAATACTCTGAAATTTTGGTCATTGTTAAGTTGTGTTTATCCTAAGTCAATGGCCATTTTATGTCTTATTCTCTGCCAGTGAGGAGGTAGGAAAAAAAAAAAAAAAGCTGTGAGGAAGCATAGACAGGACAGGTAATTTGAACTGATAAAAGGAATAGTCCACACTCTAGAATCTATACATTCTGTGAGTTACCCAGAGGAGAGGCTCTTTAGGGTTTGGGAATGAGGCCTGGCATTGGCCAATGGATTGAGAACAATTTTTTTGTAAATAACTTGTTTTCCCTTTCTCCCTCTTCCTCTTCCTCTCCCTCTCCCTCTCCTCCTCCTTCTCCTCCTCCTCCTCATTATTATTATTAACTATTGTTGCTATATTTTTTTAAAATTATTAAGCTGTTGATCCCAACCTACAGCTTTTACTTTTGATTTTCCTCCTTTTTCCAGAGAAGTTTTGAGTGAACAGCTTTGTGGTGAGTAGTTCCAGCTGAGCTTCAGCCATGACACCATGGTTTAAGGGTCATCAGAGATATTTCACATTGGTGTGAAAGGTGAAAAAACCCCCATTGTGTTGTTTGGTGTATGCAAAACTGCACTGGTATGAAATAATAATAATAATACAATCTAATGAGAGTGAAATGAATAATATTTAAAAAGTAGACTGCCTTGAAGGGTCTTACACGTCAAATGTCATATGAGAGCTATGTAAATATTTTAATTTGTAGTTAGGGTTTGGACTATTGACCCATTAAATTATTTCAGTATTTTTCCTTCAGCAGAATGAGTCGCGAGTCTTGAGAGACCAGGAGATCCTCACTGAGTAAATAAATTACAGGGTTAATATCCCTTTAAAAGGTTATTAATAGTACTACTACTACCAACAATAATAATACTAATAACAACCTTCTAATAATACTTTTTGAATAATTAACCTTTTAATAGTAACAAAAATAACAATAACATCCTTTAAAAGGGTTAATAACCCTTAAATGGCTTAATTTGAAGCAAGAGTGAGAGGGATTTCTGATACTTTGTTATTTCCACTTAATAGTAAAAAAATGGGTATACATATCAAGTTTTCCTGTATCAAAAGTAATGTGTATCTAGATGGTACATTTAATCTGGATTTCAAACTAGAGTCTATGACTGCTCCTTAACTCAAAATTGGGAATCCAATATCCCACCTGTGTAAAGTAAATTTTGCAGGACTTTTTTTTTTTTTTTTCTCAGTGTTACTAGTAGTGTATTTTTCCTCCATTAGAAAGAACTTCTAGACTTCCTCTTCTCAGAATTTCCTATGTGTGCTGTATGGTTCTCCATGTTCAGCCGTTTCCACAGTTTGTATATTCCTGTTTCTAGACTCTGACCAAAAGACCGGGCTGACCCCCTGTTGAGTTTGGATTTGGGAGAAGGGAGATAAACAGGTGTTTGAAGATCCTACTTGGCAATACTTTCATGTTAGGCATATATCCTTAGGGTTATTAAATGTAATTAAAATAAGAACAGTGTCCTTTGTAGCTATGATTTAATCAATGGTATTTATATTCTATGCAAGAGATTTTCACAGCAGTGAAATCTGTTGCAGAGGATATATATATCATTGAACTTTTACATTCCTCTTTCTGGCATTTTTTGTTTCTCAGGTCATCCTTTGTTCTAACATTTTACCCTACCCACCCAAGGGACAAAAACATTAGAGTCCCAAACACTATTTCAACCCAATTACAAATAACATCATGTTCCTGAAAGGGACGGAATTCCAAATATAATGTTCCCTTCAGATATCACTTTTTATATCACCTGAATGTAACATGAATAATCTTGATTTTTGTAAATGGAGAGAACCTAGAGTCCCCCTTTACTTTTTTTTTTCACACTTTCAGTCCTCAAGGGTTTATATTAATCAAATATTGGTGAATAATCAAGCAGATATTCTTATTTAACAAAAAAGTAACCTTGAATCCTATGCAAATATGTCCTTCTACCAATACAAATAAACAGAATTTTGTGCCATTGTTACTTATGATTTGCCAGCAGGGTGAAACAAATAAATATCCACAAATTATGTGTTGATAGCCAGTTAATTTGGATAATGCTTTTTTATTGTGCATAAGAAACAAGGCTGACAAACTGATGCCATTGCATAAAAGCTTTAGGGACAGCAAGGAGAACTTACCTCCTTTTGGTCTCCTGATGCACGTATCCAATGAAGATGCATCAAATTAAATCACGGGAAAGAATGAATCTGCAGCTGATTAATGCATCAGTACCTTACCTGTATTACTTTTCATCTCCCAAAGTGGAACACTGTGGCTTTGCAGTGCTTTTTGTGCTCCATGTTTTTTTGCTATGGTCTGGTGAAAGCAAAGGATTCCATTCTTGCTACAAAAATTTTTGCTCCTGAAGTTATTGGTCATAATATTATATTATTATAAATGGTAATAACCAGATGTGTTATTTTTTCTAATAGTGTGGTGGAATGCTTGTTTATGTGTGTCTGGCAGAAGTATTCACATACTTGTACCATCATGAAAATGATAAGTAAAAATGTGTTTTCTGATGTATTTTCCTTTTTTTTTTTCTCCCTCCCTTTTCCTCATCTCCCCGCTTCCCTCCACCCCTTTCCCATGCTTTTTTCATGTTTCTTTTAAGCCTGAGTTGAAACTTGTATTACACTGAGCAATTTTTTTCCCGTAGTCTTATGGCCCTTCATGGTCTCCTGAATTATCTATCTTTCTGTTTGTTTTCTGTGTTCTTATTAGAGTTGTTATTAGTTTCATTCTGATGTTTGTAGTTTTTGGAAATCTGAATCTTTGTTATTTACATTATCAGTGATCTGACCTGGCTTGCCCACAGCAATGTTCCAACTGTTCTCAGGTCCTCAATTACTAATTATGCAGATGAACAGATTGTGCAAACTCTTTCCTTATGGCCACGTTCTGGAGGAGGTGTTTTTAATAAATTGGTGCTGTTTTTGAATTTTAAGGAAGTGCCGACCATTTCTTAGTTGCTTTTTTTTATATGTCTTGTACATATTTGTTGTAGTAATTTATTAACAAGTGATGTTTACATACATATGTCAAAGTATTCAAACAGATAACATTCAAAAGTGATGAGGTTGCAAGTAGAAGTACAGGCCACAGATTAAAGGCAGATATCCAGAGAAACCGCTCCCTGAACATCACCAGGACGGTGGACAGCCTGCCAGTAGAGTACTTGGAGCTGTTAACATTAATGAAACAAATTAATCACTAGTGAGCACTGATTAATGTCATTACACTAGGGATATCCAGAAAGAATTCACTTTTGAGGAGAAAGAATTCTACTATGTTAATAATGCTTTACCAATTTTTGTCCTAGTTTCTGAGAATCAAGTGACACTGTGACATTCGTTTCAAAGGAATTCTACATTCATGGGAGTCTAGTATCACTGGAACAAAACAGAACTGATCCTAGTTTGTGTGACAACACTGGGCATAGGATTATGGTTGTATGTTCTTTTTTAGTGTGCTACAGTGTTGCTCAGAAGACATACTCTTTCTGTTCAAACAAAATACATGTTCATGATAATCCTGTGCACTCTACTTGGTCATTTGAAGTAATTTAGGGGCTTTCGTGAGTGCATAAATGTTGATTATCTCTTACCAGTGTGAGTGTGTATTTGTGAGTCCCCCAAGGATCCATCCTAATCTCAAAAGACAGACAAGACTGTTCACTTACCATACCAGAATATCAATCCTTTTCATCACAGAAAAGCCTTACAGAAATTAGAAAACAAGGAGTTTGTTCTTTTCCGTGTTTCCCTCCTCAGACTACTGCAGGGTAGAAAAAGGTAGGATGCAGCAGATACAAAAGTGGAAAAAAAAACCTCACTGATCAGAAGGAAATTTTATGTCAGTGAAATCTGAATACCCAAGATTTTTAGACAAAATGTCACTCTGAGATTCATACTGCCTATAGAATCATCAGAAATCTCCTAGTGACGCCGATATAGACAGATTCCAGTCTTAAATGTTGTTGCCAACTTAAATGTCCACTTAAATTTACATGCAATTAGACAGATTAACTGAAAAAACAAAAGGAAAAAAGTTTCAGTTTAACAAACTTACTTCCAAGTCTTATGTCAGTCAGTGCAGTATTTCAGTCAATTAAAAAAAAAAAAAAAGGCAAATCACTGTTTTTCATTTTCCATGTGCAAAAAAAAAAAAAGTTTCGTTTAAAGAATGGGTCAAGTTGACTAAAAGTAGTAGTATCTGATACTTACATGCAGCATCAAAAGTATAAAGATGCTATCTCTAGTAACAGGAGGAAAAAAGGTTCAGAAAAAGGGTAATTTGTAAAACAAGATACTTTTAAGCAGCAAATATTAGGTTATATTACTGAAAATAACTTCTGCCATAAGAAAAGAAGTCACTGCTTTTTGTAAGTAATTTTTATCAATAGCTCTCACAGTATTTTACAAAGTATCATCAGCCTTAGACTGCAGAGAAACAGACATTGCTAGGCAAACTGATCAGTTAACCCAGCAGACCACTGATAAAGGTGGGAGGAGAATCATAATTCCAGATTCTCTAGTATTTCCTTGAGCACAGACTTGATGTAGGAGTGTTCCTGAGTCTAAAATGTAAAATATCTGTGCAGCAAGTCTCTGACATAACCACCAGCAAACTCAAATCAGAAGGCAAAGGGACAATGAGTCAGTATTAGGAGAAACAGTCAAATTAACTCTGAAGCTGACTACTAATGCAAATGTCTTTCAAACAGCCTTTTCAGTAGAATCCTATCTGAAATGTTTTTCCATTGAAAATTGATATATTCTAATTTATACTCAAGGACCCTAAAGGTTTATATTTCAGGGTTCCATTAACAATGTTAAGAAGCAGGCTTGTAGGCTTCACTGCTGAACAGAAAAAAAAAAGCAGGAATTAAATGTATTTTGCATTTTATCTTTGTAGGGCCATACCTGACTGATAAGGACCTGCTTGCTTCGCTTTGGATCTGTCTGTGTAGATTATTTTCGTAAAACTCAAGGATGGAGGCTACAAAAGATATTTGCAGATGGAGAAAAGTGTAGGAAATAAAGACTTCTTGGAGAGAAGCAGCAGCAACTGCCCTTTCCCTCTGAAAGCAAGTTTTTTTCTGAATTGTGACATCATGTTATGTAATTATGAACTGGAGTTACTGGTGGGATTCATGTGAGGAAGATAGAATTATCTTTTATTCTGCAATATACTAGTTTTGTACCAGTAAAGCAACTCCAGAGCCATATCATGTATGCTTGATACCTATTTGCTTTTATGTAGTAAATAGAACATATGTATGACAGCCTGCAGAACAATTGCATATCAGCAAAAATTTTTTTTCTAAAAACCCAGAAATTTTTAAATCCCAATTTTCATAAGGGGTAATCTTAAGTGGCAGAAAAATGAGTTAATTGATTTTTAGAGAAGGGAGTGAAAGCCACAGATAAGTTATTCATGCTGTTAGAGAAGATGATGTGATGTTCCAGTGCCACCCAGTTTTGTGTTCTAGGAACAGTCAGAGAGGGAAAGCAACTCTGGTTTATTCTCCCTTCTTTCAACACTCTTCTTCCACTCAGCAGACACCCATAAAGTCTTCTGGTGTGGTGTCATGACGGAATACCATAACACAGATATCAGGTTGATAGGACAGGATAATCTGCTTTCAGTTTTAGTTGGCATAAAATCAAACCCACTCTTATTTCCTTCTCTTGTTTTTCTTCCAAAATATTCAACACTCCTACTGTCTAACAGGAAAACAAAGAAAAAGATAAGAAACATCCTGCCAATGACTGGGGAGCGAAAAGGGTGGGGAAGTATATCTGTCAAAGCATAGGTTTGATATGCATAAAAATGTGATCTTGATGAAAGGTAAATTCAAAACTCTTTCAAACATTGCCCAGGTCATACAGATTATCACAGTTAATTTATTTTTAACTGCATTCACACAAAATGTTGGGATTGTATGGCATCAAGGTGAATGGGAAGTTGTACTTTTCTCCACTTTTTCTTTCCTTCTATAGGTATCCAGACCTTTTAGAAACTACTAGACTTTATGTCATAAAAAAAGAAAAAAAGTAAAGTAGCAACTCTTTTATTATCACTCAGAAAGAAAGAAGAACATACCTCTTGGCTGAAGCTAGGAAGATTTAAATAAGGTTTAAAATAACCCCACATTGTGATTATTAGAGTGAGGCAGTGGCAGGGTTTTGTGCTTTACTACCTGCAGCTGAATTCCTTTTTTTTAGAAGTAACACTCTGACAAATGTTATTTATTTATGTGTTTGGGGGTTTTTTTTTGTTTTTCTTGGAAATAGAGCTATGAGATTTAATTATGGTGGTACAATGGTATTTTTTTGAGGAATGCAAGTTCTGGATTCTCTTTATAGAGTCAAACATGAAGATATACTGTTTAAATTTTCATATTTAGAGAATGATGTTCTAGGAAGTTCACTGAGGCTGAAATTTTGATATTTTATTGTGTGGAGACAGACATCATAAGAAGTCCTAATCATAAAATAAATTAATTACATTCTTTCTGTGCACTAACAATTTAATGTAAGTGGAGGTTTTCCCTTCTAGCATCCAAGCATGAAGGTGGTGTTTTCTGTGTTTGCTATGGGGATAATTTTAACTTCCAGTTTTTCCATTTCTCATACATTGCAATGGCAGTGCCGCACATACCCCTCTAAGTACAGAAGGTTTTTTCTCTGTTTCTAACATGTTGCTAAGAAAATTATTGGGCAGAGGCCTTGGGATTACCCCTTTCATGATCCAGGATAAATTCACTGTGCACTAGTTCTGTGCTTTACACCACTGCTGTCAGTACCTTCCCAAGGAAGTGGGCCACGAGATTTAGTTAAAGTCAGAGACACAATTGCAATTCTTGATAGATTTAACATATCTATACCAGATTTCCCTGGATGTGATGCTATTGGATTTGAAGACGGAGTATCAGATTCGCCTTCTGCAAAGACTGCTTGCCTTGTGCACCTGCTCTCTGGCAAAGCATACAAAGTCAAAAAGTCCTTGGTGTAGATTAAGGGCTCCTTGCAACAACTTAAACATCAGTGTGTTATCAATATTAATCTCATACTAAATCCAAAACACAGCACTTCACCAGTTACTAAGAAAAACAAAATTTAACTCTATCCCAGCTGAAGCCAGTACTGGTTGTGACTTCAATCTGTATCAAGAATACACCGTAAGAAAAATTTCACAAGTTTATCTGTCTATATTTAATAATAGTTGATAGACTTCCACTTGCCAGACTAGAGTTCCCAGGTGCCTTTCAGTTGTTATTTGTCCCTGGATATGGACAGTGTTTTCAATAAACTGAAGGGAAGCTTAACTGCCCAGGAGCCATTAACCAAGTGTGAGACATAACAAGAACTCCTGAGGATATTGTCGAGCTGCCCAAGGAAGAGAGGGGTATGTGAGTGCACCACCATGGGTCTCTATTAAAACCTCTGACTTTAGTGCAGGCCTGCAGGTTTGTTGTTTTTTTTTTTTTTTCCTCCTATCACAGAATCACAGAATCAACTAGTTGAAAAGACCTGTGAGATCATGGAAACCTTGAAATCAGAGAAGAAAGCCTAACAAACACTCTGGAAAGGAGATATGATCAAAACCAGTGTAATTGAAAAAATTGAGAAAATTTGGAAATGGAGCAATTACAACCAAATGGCATGAGATGAAATGAGGGACAGTGAAAAGGACCAAAACTTGCCAAGATGATTATGACCAGAGACCACTGTGTCAGTTAGACCATGGCACTAAGTGACACATTCAGCTTTTAACATCTCCAGGGATGGTGACTTCACCAACTCCCTAAGCAGCTCATTCCAATTCCAAGTCATTCTTTCTTGAGAAGAATTTCTTCCAAATCTCCAACCTAAACCTCCCCTGGTGCAGCTTCAGCCTGTGTCATCTTGTCCTGGAGACAGGACAATTGCTGGTTGTCTGTGAGAAGGAACTATCCTCCACCTGGCTGCTCGCTCCTTTCAAGCAGTTGTAGAGAGTGATAAGATCAGCCCTGAGCCTCGTCTTCACCAAGCTAAACAACCTCAGCTCCCTCAGCCACTCCACAGGACTTATGCTCCAGACCCTTCTCCACCATTGTTGCCCTTCTCTTTACACATTCCAGCATTTCAAGATCTGGACTACCTCAACTGGGGGGCCCAGCAGTGGACACAACACTCAAGGTGTGACCTCACCTGTGCTGAGTACAAGGGAACAATCCCTGCCCTGCTCCTGCTGGCCACACTATTGCTGCTACAGGCCAGGATGCCATCGGTCTTCTTGGCCACCTGGGCACACCCTGGCTCATGTTCAGCCATTGTCAATCAGTACCCCCAGGTCCCTTTCTTCCTGGACACTGTCCAGCCACTCTTCCTCAGGCTGTAGTGCTGCATGGGGTTGTTGTGGCCAAAGTGCAGGACCTGGACTTGGCCTTTTTAAACCCCACATTGTTGGGTCCAACCCATCTATCCAGCCTTTTCCTCTGCAGAACACTCCTACCCTCCAGCAGATTGACACTTTCCCCCCAGTTCGGTGTTGTCTGCAAATTTTCTATTATTAGACTCAATCTACTTACTCAGATCATCAGAAAAGATATTTGTCAGGTTGAAAGATCCTTGGTTTTGCATTAGGATTTTGGGGTAACTTGAAAATGGAGTAAGACTTTGCTGGCTGTGCTCATCTCAGTTATCCCTGTCTTGAGGTAGTACCAGGCAAATTTTACCTTGTCTGTTCCTTCCAGGTACAAGTGATAATATTATTACTACTGAAGTGAAAGCTGCAACATCATTTTATGATAAAGCAGAAGGTTTTATGAGATAAAGAACAAGGAATTAGTTAGGGGTAAAAATCTGTGTTGATGGCAAAGAGAAAATTTCATAGAAAGCTGTTGTGTACCACTTACACATACTTTACAGAGCTGGAAAAGTACAAAATTTACTTAAACAGAGACCAAAGACATGAAGCACTAGACAGAATTATCTTTAATATTCTGTGCTTTTTCTGTAATTTCCTTTGGATATGAACTAAAAGTGCCAAAATACTTGGAGGAAATCTTGGTTCTCTAAATATTTCGAGACTGTTTAGATGTAGAAAGTAGAAAAAAATCTCAACTTTCTTTTTTCAAACTTTTCAGTTCATTTTTTTTCTGGCCTAGAAGCCTAACTTGTACAGATGCATTGAGATAAACATCAAAACTATATAATTTGTCTTTAAAAGAGATTATAATTTTTCTATATTTAGATGTAGAAAAATGAAATCATGGTGTTCCCAACTATCGATTAATAAAGAAAAAATGCAGTCATGTTTCTTATTCACTGTTTTCAAGTACCTTGGACTTTGATATGATGTTTCATAGTTTCAGACACACTCCCATAAATTACCAAATAGCATTATGACTGCCAGTAAGGATGCTTGTTAAATATAACTCCATATTTTTGTATCAAAACCAACAGACACAATTGTCTTCAATCTAGAAATCTTACATAACGACTTTTAATGAAAACTACCACTGAAAGCCCATAATGAAATTTTAGATTTCACAGTACTTGTGTCATTCCTTTTATAATACACCACATTCTTGAACAGAATCTTTAGGGGGAAATTCTTGTGGTACATACAGATTTGTCAGAAGTTTCCTCTCTCATCACCATCTTGCAGTTAATCAGCACTCCTGAAGCATCCTGGAATAAAACGCTTCAAGCAACTCTAGGGACCACAGCAAGTTTCCAAAATGTTTTTATTAGAACTTGATAAACAACTTGATAGTAATATATTAATCTTAATGAGAAAATATGTTTTTCATTTCAAACAGCGTTTGGTTTGGAATGAAATTTTGTCTCTAAGTGGTGACATGGAGAAAGATTACCACTTCTTATTCCTATGAATTTTGTTGCCTGACCATTTGGACCTCTACTGACATCTGCATTGGTTGCCTTTTTCTCTTGGGGCATTTTCCCCCTCTATCTATCTAATTTATTCTTTGACCCCAATTGTCCTTATATGACCTTAAAACCCTCTAGAAAATGCTGAATTCTGTATCCCAGTTTTATCCTGACTTCGCTTGGTAGAATTTACTTGAAAAAGAGCACATGGATATATGGGTGTTGTCATTTTAAGGCCATCTGGAGACAAAATTCTATGCAGCCACTTGCTCAACTTCTCTTTTCTCCTACTCTAACCCGGTGGAATATGGAGAAGAATCAAAGTAAAACTTGTACGCTGGAAAAAGAACAGTTTAATAATGGAAAATAAAGTAAAATATATTAATAATAATAATGGTAAAAAAAAAAAAAAGATAATAACAAGGAAATAAACCAAGAGATGTACAATCCAATTGCTCACCACCCACTGACTGATGCCTTCCTCAACCCAGATCTGCCCCTTCTGGGTAACTTCCCCCAGCTTATATACTGGTCGTGATGTTTTATGATGTGGAATACCCTTTTGGACAGGATATAAATATAAATATTTTAGAGCAATGGTACTGTTTTATAAGTAATTCAGATATTAATATGTTTCAGGCATTAGTATTTTTTTTTTACTAATAGCCCCAAATTTCAGTGTTTTAATGAGCAAGAGAGATATTATTGTCCGAAGAACTTGTAATTTCAAAGTGTCTTTTACTAACTTTCCTTTCCAAAGTTATTTTTTCAACATCCTGATAGCTTCTAATCCTTCAGATATTTTTCTTGTAAGGATGAATTAAAACCAAATTTTTGATAAATAAATATGAATAAAACATCTAACATAACTATTTATTTGTATCAGGTTCCCTGACTGTCTACTTTCAATTGACTCAAACAATAAGAACACTTTAAACTGATCCTGATTCTACCATTGCTACTAGTGCTACTGATTTAGTAAAAAAAGTTTTACCATTAGTATTCCAATCTCAAGAATGTCTTGTCATAATATTGACATCTCCATATGCTGCCACTCAAATTGTAATTCTCAACTTATCAATGACATGGGTATTTCACAAAGTATTTGCTTCTTTTAGCACATACTCTCCCAATCACACAGATTTCACAATGATCAGCTGTAAAGTGAGGGTAGAAAGGGCTGGGAGCTCTAGTTCTTACACAAGATTCACCTATTCATCTGTTCTTCCTGCCTCCTCCTCCAAAAGCTGTATTAGAGATTTTTTTTTTTCTTTGTTAAATAATAATAATAAAACAAAAGGTCCTACAGCAGGGCTTAGAAAACATGAGGAAGATAGATTCCTTGCAGCTGCAATGGTTAGTTTATCCATTAACGCTCCTGGCAAAACACTCTTGGAGTTGACATGCATGACGGATGGGCTCCCTCGACCAGTAGCTCAGCTTTCAAGAAGTAGCTGAGCATCTCTAGCTCTGCTTTCAGTGCTGAGCCCCTGCAGATGGTAGTATAAGTGGCTTTGCACCAACTTCATTCTGGACACTGTATTGTGTCTAATGTGCACCCCCATGAGCCTTAGGGCTAGCCAAGGTGATCACTGCCTGACTACTCCTCTTTCTGTTTTTGTTACGGGATTAGAAAAGCCAGGCTGATTCCTGACTGTGTTGTAATTGTGCTGCATTCCTGTCCTCTTTGCATCCCTAGAACAATATCAAGGGCTCAGCTGCAAGGGTTTGGAATGTGTGAGTGTTGCAGGGATCCCACAAAAATGCTCCTGTCTCTTAAACCTGAACTAAGTCTTGTGACCACATTGACTTTTTACACTGTAAATTTCCAGCATAGGGTATTGTCTTCTATTTATCAATATAGTCCCATAAATTATGCTGCATAAATAAATATGAATTGACTACAGGTGGTCTAAAATGTAACTTGATCTCAAACATGTCTCATGTATAGAATTTTATCTGGGTTTTTAAACTATGATTCCTATTGCTTTTGACCTTTTTACTGTGACTAACCCATGATTTTCCCCATAATTTACCATATCAGAGTCAAACCCTAATAGTATTATATATTGTAAAACCACTATGCCTGCAACTATGTAGGGTGAGACATAATTATTGTATGGCAGCCTTTTCCATCATCTCTTAGTCTGCTCAGGAACTAATATTTTTCAAAGTTTCTTAGTATATAATTTCTGTTTCTACTCCATTTCTTAGTGGACTGACACCTGTTTTATAAAACTGCATTAATATCTCACAACAATGTTGACTCAATTAGTGTCTCTATTCCCCTGGAGAGCATTGTGGCTGTGTGGCAAGGATCTACTGTCAACTTAGAGTCACTGACAAGACCAAGTGACAAATAGTATATTTTGGCTGTTGACACCATACCTGAAGCTGTTGATACAATGGAGGAGATGCAATTTTCTGGTGCTGCAAAACCTTTTTTTACCTACTTGGAAACCACAATCAAGCAATTCTTCCTGTGTGTTTTATGTTTAAGATTGAGGAGAAATGTAAAAAATTATTCAAATATAAATACATACATCTCATGTGCATACTCTATCTAATACTAAATTAAAACTTTTTTTCATAATACTTACACAGTGAAAGCAAAAAAATATTTACTTTCACTATATTTTACATGAAGCTAAGAACGTACATTTTAAAGTTGCAGGTATGTGAAATGAAGTATTTTACTACTTGGATTACAGCACTGAAAATTCTTATATATTTTTAATTTATAAATCATGCTCTATGAATTTATTTTCATTTTCAGTATCTTGCCCTCTATTTCTTCTAGAAAGTTGCTTAGATAATAAAGCCGCATGAAATAGAACACAGAAGTTTATTTTTGAGGAGGGTAGGTTAATTGAACCTATCTGGCTTTTTCTAGGCTATAAAGAGAGTGTAAAAGAGGATTTGGATTCTCCTGTGTGTGTTCCAGAACTTCCTTGTCTGATCAGGTCACTGAAAAATGAACGTTCTTGCAGATCTCTGCCCCCAGGTCAGAAGACCACGGACATCTAAACTCCTGAAACACCTGAAGGTCTCTGGATGGCATGGAAGAGACAGACAATGATTCTGTGCATGGGTAAAGGGATTAAAAGTGAAAAAACTATCACAGCCTGCTCTTCCAGCCAAGTGCTTACCACAGCAACTGTATACAGTCAAGCACACCAATTGCACCCTTGGCTCTGAGGCAGAAACTTCTGGTTATGTTTCTACAAAGTGCAAGTCCTAAAATGCTTTCAGATTAGGTTTCCCTTTCTTGTTTCTAAAGCCTGACTGAACTCTTGAACCCTCAAGTTGAGAGATATGTATGCTTGGGATGGTTTCAATTTTATTTTATATTTAACCAGTTTCATCATTTCAAGCTTACAACGCACACTCCTGAATTCAAATGAGTCAGAAATTTGTGGACTTACTCTTCAGTTTTTAGCAGTGGGCTATATGCAGGTCTATCAGGAGGGACAGATATTAAATTGAATCACACACAAAACTTGTAAAAAAAGGCCACAGGAACCTACAGGAAACCAAGGGCAATGAAGTAAATCATCAAGCTTCTCCTCGTAAGACAGATGCTCCACTTCATTATCATCTTTCTGGCCCTGTGCTGGACTTTCTCCATAGTGTTCATGTCTCTTGTACTGGGAAGCCCATCACTGGAAAGAGCACTGTAAGTACAGCCTCACTAGTTCTAAGCACAAAGTAAGGATTAGCATAGAAAGGAATTTAGAAGAATTAGGGGTGGTGAGAAATTTACGGACAGGTTAAGCTGAGAGCAAACATGTGCCAGATAAAAAGAAAAAGGTGAAATAAAGAAGTTCTAAGACAAGGAGTACATAACCTCACAAAGTAAAGGTAAGCCATAGCAAGGGAAAAGAAAGAACAAATGAAACAGAAATTTCAGCTGAAAATATTTTGTGGTTTCTTCTCTAAAAATTGATTGAAAACATTGCAATGGAAGCATGCCTACTGATATGTACATAGGTTACAAAAACTTCCATAACCCCAGTTAATGAGTTGAGTCACATGGTCAAAAAGTGCTGAAGTTATGGTTCCCAGAGTAACATTAATTACATTTTCTCGCTTTTATTTATGACAGAGTCTAGAGTTCACAGCATATTAACTGTACTGAGAAAAAAGTATGCATGCTTATGAATGTCTTTGGGGAAGAGGTGCAGTTTAGGGAGTCTTAGATCTTAGTTTTAATTCCACCTGGCTTTTGAAGACAGATCTAAGACTGTTGTTGTGTATAGCATATAATTAATTGCAGCATTGGCTTATCTCTGAAATGAAAAAATAGTATTCTAAGCAATTATGAGACTAGGATAAATTTAAGAAACCATATTGCTTTTGAGTACAACCTCAGAAAATAGTAAAAAAAAGGATTTATGTGGGAATGAAGGTTCCCATAACTTTGCAGAGCAGGTACGATAATAAACATAATGAAGGTTTTAGACAACCAGATCTTCGTAATGTTTTAACTTTACTGAAACATTTCTGATGTAAAGCCTGTTCCAAGAAGAGAATGACAAACTGGAAGTTTGTATTATACCCATTTTGGCTCTGTAAAACTGATTTATAATTCCTGCTCTCTAATAAACTGAGTACCCTGTATATACACACACTGTATATTTAAACACACACACCGTATATTTAAACAAAAGGGTAACTGATTTTAATCTCTAAACTTCTCCTCCCTCCCCCCTTCCTGTTTTCTTCCTCCTCCTTCTTCGTCCCTTCTACCATTCACTCAAAAAAACCAGACTTTAGGGAGGAGGTGAATGTTCCTTTTGAAAATCATGAGATATTTATATCCCCCAACAAAATTCTGTTCTCCAGATTAGCATAGCTGGCAGTACTACCACAGCTCAATTCTTTTTAGTTCATATCTCCGTAAGGTTTCTGCAAATATATTGAAATTATGGTGCTGAAAGATGTTGGAATAACAATATTTTCTAGCTTAATAGTCTCCCTTTTTCTTTTCAGTTGGCTGAAATTCACATTGCTCTTAACCACTTTTTAATACATTCCAAGTTTTGAGCATTGTGCATTTCTATACCATTTGCAGCTGGAAATAAACAGACTTACAATGGCTGAAGATAATTCTACAATTTTTAGTGTTCTTATGAAGATAATGATGTGAGAGTTTCTGGGAAAAAAAAAATCTCTATGCACTATTTATTTTTTGTAGAATTTTTTTCTTGTTTGGAAAATAATGTTCTCTCCTCACCAGCTATGATTTGCAGTAGACTGCTTGATTATTTTTTCTGTTAAAAATCCCCATGATGAAAACCTTTAATTTTTCTCCCTACTCTAATTTCTTCACTGTTGATTATAAGGATGGATCACATGGCAGCATAAATAATATTGAAAGCTATTGAGTGAGTGCAGACTGTGGTCTGTGTACAACAGCTTTCCTTCTGCACTGACTCTTTTTCAAAAGACAGCCACTTCTGTACCCTATCATTCTTTTTTTTCTTGAGTTTTGCCAAGCTCTGCTTTTCTGATCAAGTAAAGGATCCTTTAGCTGACAAATTTCCCTTTAACCTTCTTGAGGAAAAGATTCCAGAGTTATTTCTCTAAGGCTGCAAAAAAATGAGTGAATTGCTTTACACTTAGCTATTTGGGATACTGGAGGTATACCTTTAGTTTAGTATATGGTTCTATATACTATGGGCATATAGAACCCTTGTGTGACAATGTCTAACAAAGGAAAACAGGAAACTTAAGTGGATTTGTTTGCATAGCTTTCTCTTGCCTCTATGCCTGTGCTTTTCTGGCTCAATAATTCTGTAAGTGTAGAAGAGACACATCTTTCATTTAGTAGCCAGATAGATACAATGGCATGGAGGCATTTAAGATGGTTGAAGTGTTGTCTTCATGGAAACCAAACTAGGATAGAAAGTACTCCCAGACTCTAGACTTTTACAAACTGGGAAGGATTTGAGGGAATAACCAAGGGAATTTCCAAAACAACTGCTGATTCTCACTCTACTTTATAAATTTTAGTTTGTTTTTTTTTATTCTCAGTGATTACATGCTATCTCAGGAACCTAGATGAAATATTTGTAATGTTCTGCTCTGAAAAGGAGACCTCTAAAAGTTTTTTTTTCTCATTCTCCCTGTACCATCTAACAGAAAGGCTAGGGTATATTGTAGAATGACACTTTTCATAGTATCTGTTTTTTTCTATATTATCAAATTTTTTATTAATTCTAGCAAAAATACTCCTAAGTTTTATATAAATGATTTCTATTTTACTGAAAAAAAAGGTAAAAATTCACCTGGTTGAGGGACAGTAAGTAACTTTGGACTGGGACTAGAATCTAAATACCCAAATGTATTAATCTCAGGGTTTGTGAAACCTTGCTTGTGATGACAAACGTTGCATTAAGAAGAACCAAAGACAGTTGAACAGCTATGAAAGAAAATTTATTTTTCTGATTATTCTTGTAGCTCCTCCTGAAAATCTTCCTTCTTTGTTATACTTTTCATCAGAAATTGTTTTGCAAAGAAGTACTTCTATGCCCTCCCCCAGCCATGAGACAAGACTGATGCAGAGGGTATGTGCAGGTGTATTTGCCCTGGTATGGGCTTAGCATCTTAGAAGTCATTGCTTCTTTTACTGAGATTTCTCCTTATAACCCTTACTGCAATTGCAGAAAAACTTGTAGTACTGCTAACATAAATGTAAGAAAACCCAGATGGTAGTCCCATCTGACTTCTCCAAAAAGCATATGATAAGGGTATCTTGAGGCTTTAAGATTTGTTTTGGTGTCTTTGAGGGGTTGAAGTATACTCGTCATATATTTTCATCTTCTTTCTTCAATTATAAAGGTTAGAGGGTCCATTTTATATATGTTTGATTCTGGTAGCTGCAGACTTTGAAAAAAAAATGAAAGGTTTACTATTCCAAATTATAGGAACTGGTGATCTGCACCTAGGTTTGTTCTTAGTTCAGTATTTTTTCATGAAACACTGCTGCTGGATGACTGGAATATTAAGAGATGCAAACAAAATTTCTTGAGAAATTTTGAATCCAAGAATCAAAAATAAACTATCAGTCAAGCAATTTTACAACATTTCTGTAGATGCACATACCACACTTTCCCCAGATATCCCGATTCTTTAGGCTGCATTTAGAGAAGCAACTGTTTTATATTCTATTCTGTCCTGAAAACTACAAGTTATGTTATATTTAACTGGCTCTGGAGAAATTAAAGGAATACCATAAAAAAATTGCCAGACTGAGAAAATCCAGTACTGAGCAGAAAAACCAAGTCAGTACGTCAGCAGAAGTGCATTTTGAAACTCATTGCCTACCATTAAACAAAGTAGTTAAATTAAGTTCTCCTGCTCTTATTTTAAACTATTGGCTCTTCCATAGGGGACCAAGAATTCGGTTTTCCTGTTTGAATGGTTATGAGTATGTCAGCTTTCCTCTCCTTTCACCACTCTCTGAACTCTTGATACAGCTTAAATGTATGTACAGCTTAAATGAAAATATTCCCCTATTATGGACCCCTTTTCTTGTGCAGATTCACTTAGTCTACAAAATGAATAATGGTAGTGATGGTACAAAATTTATTCTGGATTCATCTATAAGCTTTATTTGGACAGAGGATGGAAAACAATTGAGAGTCAGTTATTTTAAGAATAACTGCAGAATGCTAGCTTTGCAAGCTTTCCTCTCTTACTAATTGTATTGTTATTAAACGCTTCTTAGCACAGAAAATGATGTTTTGAGGTGAGAACCTTAAGTTCTGCAGATCACATTTTTTTCAAAGAAGCAGTTGCAATTTAAGAAGTTCTTCTGAAATTTATCCAAACCTTTCAATTCCTCAAAATAATTCTCAAAGTATTGGTATTGCAGGTGCTGGTTCCTAGGTTGTTTTTGCATTTTTTTCTTCCATTTAAGGTGGCAGCCCAGTCTTTTACACAACATTTGCTCACATTTGCTCATGATTTTAGCATAGCAAAAAAAGTAAGCTGTGAAAGTTTGCCAGAATTATAAGATGTTCTCAATAGTTCCTCCCAAATATTTTTTCTAAACTCTTCTCCCTTTCCTCCATAATATTCTGTCTATGCCTTTCTGGCTCTGGTGTTTTATAGCTAGAGGTACTACAGTACACTAAGGTAAAAAACTAGATGATTTGAGCTACTTTAGTCACTGTGAGAGTTCTTGGCTTGTTTCTTCTCTTGTGTACCCTATTCCTCTAAAGAAAAGTAAGGAATACTCTAAGATGTTATTAAGCAAGATGAGATGTCAGAAAGCCAGATTACTGGTTCCTCACAGCCATGATGAATATTTTCTGTATATTGAATTAGGCTTCATACCTTGATTAAGAAAATTTATATAATAAATAATTAGAATAGGATAACAAAATGATGGACAACAACTTCCTTTTTATATCTTCTTTTCCTGGTTCCTTCTCTATTGTAAAACAATAGATATTATATTCACATCAGCATCTATCAAGTCCTTTGTCAGCTGAATGCAATGGAAAAGGCTCACACGTGTAGGCTGTATTTGGTGTTAGATGGTGATTACTAATTTTTTTTTAAACTAGAAGTCGCTTACTTCTCCTGTGCAAGATCTTTTTCTGCAAAACAAACAAAAATTGGAAGTACCCTCTTCCAATAAGAGAAGAGATAAAAATCTCTTCCTTCTACCATTCTTTGCTTTTCAGTTTAAATGTGAGGCAATCAGTCTGCTGGAGTCAGTCTTTGTTGACTGTGAATGAATGGGAAAAAGGGAACTGTCAAGATTCCCTAAAACCTCGGCAGCTGATGTCAGCTTGGCTGGGACCTGCTTGTTTTGAAACTATTTTGTGTGTGTGTGTGTGTGTGTGTTGTATAGCTGGACCTGTGATCCTCCACAGGTATTACGACATTAATATGACAGAGGAAAAATATCCGTAATATTGTTATTTTAGAACTTGGACAAAGTTCTGATTTCAGCTTATTTTGGTAATAGTTGAAGATCCTAGATATGACTTTGATGAGAAATTGTTCTGGTTTCAGCCACGACAGAGTTAATTTTTGGCAGTAGCCATGAGGGGTGAAGCCTTGAGCCATGTAGGGATGTCTGGGTTTTTTCGTGCCATCCAGCTTACCACCCAGGGCAGGAGGGAGTGACCCTTGCTTCGGGGGGCAGGGCCATGGCTTTGGGTGAAGCAGGGTACGGTGGGGTAGAGAACCCACCCAGCACCACTGTTCATTGCTGAGCAGCTGTTAGGTCAGGCATGGAGGGTATTTTGATGTGAATCACCATCTCTTGTACACTTTTATTAATATTGTTGCTGCTACTGTTTGTTTTCTTATATCATTGCTGAGTCTAGCAAATTGTTCCCCATCTCAACTCTTGATCTTTTCATTTTGTCCCTTTCACAGGAGGAGAGCTTGGGAGGTAGAGAAGCAGGGAGTATTTTGTGGCTTTTTTTTCAGTGGGATTGCTTAAATTGGGAATACTATTCCTAAACCATGACAAAAATACAGTTCAGTACCATTTCAAAAATGTCATCAGAAGATATTTTCTTTATCAATTAACTACACAAGTTTCACAATGCTTCTCGTACATAACACTCCAGAAATAGGTGTGATAGAGAGCTGCAAGCTTTATGTGGGAACAGAAATGAGGAAGTGGAAGGGAAAAACAATTTTTAAAATTCACCTCTGACAACTGAATTTTCCCAACAGCAGAGTACAATCCACATCTTTGCTCTACATTAAATATAGAAAACGTTTGTGGAACCTGTTTGGGATTTTTTATAGACCTCTAAATCCATAATAGCTGATCTTTAGAATAAGAATAGTGATATTTGCAGTTTTCTTCAAGCTGTACCTATACTGACATAAAAGTCTTAGTATTCAGTTTTGTGTGTTAGAAGACTACTTTGTTCACTGAGTCACTGCAAAAAGCTTGAAATGGAAATTTAGAAAAATGTAAGTAAACCTCCCACTCTGTCTAAAGTTCAATGTGATTTTTTTTTTTCATTTTGGGAACTCATGGAACTGAAAATTTTCAAAGAAAACAAAACAAAGCAAGACAGTGAAAACCAAGAAAAGGCTGAGTAGCTAGGGTGCTGCTGCTATTCTGCAGATTTGCATCATCTTCAAATCCTGGTTGCATCAACATCTCGGTGTGATCCCATCCAGGTTGCACTCTGAATAAGATGGGTGTATTTATGCATATCTCGTGCCTGACAAAGGAAGTTATGCCTATGATCTTATTTATGATTTCTTGTGATAGATGAGACTATCATGGATCTAAGGAGCTATTAGACTTTCTAGTGAAAAGTTTTCTAATGGTCTCTGGATTTAACTCTGAAAGAGAAAATCTCCATCTAAAGCCAATGGTTGTTTGAAATAAGCCAAAGTGTACATGCTCATACCAGTGTTGCATTTTTGGTCAGATGGGGAAGACCTAAACGAATAGAGCACCTTCTTTCAAGTTCTAATTACTGTTTCAGCAACCAGCAAGAGAATATCCTACTGCATGGATTTGATTATGCATTCCTTAAGGTTAACCATAGACACCATGTTTACCTAACAAGGTCTGTAATCAAGGGAACAGAGTATTTACAATCCAAGAAAATTACATGAAGGCCAAAGAAACTCTCTGTGACTTTGTTCTCCAGGGAGAATGTGAGTGCCCATTTCTTAGTTGATTTCAATAATACTTCTGTGCACACATAAACAAAGGTATCTGCCCTTTAGCTCATGCTTTCTTGAAATGACTGTGCATATAAATAAGTAAATGAAGTCTTTGAATGGTCCTTGGCATCATTAAATTTTAAAAAGAATGCCAGTTACAAATTGTGTCAATGTAAGTGACGCTCCATCACTTTACCAACCTGGGTAGATAATTACTGAAACCCTTGAAGGACACATGCAAATCCATTTGGAAATTACCTTTGCTACTGCCTTGTGCTTATATACTTGTACTCCCAGGATGAACTCTGGGTTTTTGGTTTCAGAATTGATCCTCTTCAGGACAGAGCCCAGACATAGTGCTTGCTAAAGCAGACGTACAAATTTGAAGATAAAAATACCTATTTGGCTATTGGTTCTGGCATATCACTGAGTGTTAAAACTATTTTTAAAACTCTCTGTTAGCCATGTTAGGAAATGCCTTCTCCTGAAAACCACAGTGTAGTACTGATGCTTATTCTACCTGTCAGTAAGCCTCAGCTAAATAACAGTTTAAGGGAATACTGTTTGTAATTCAAGGAAGATTCCAATTTTATTGCTGCAGTCTAGATTCTGTCTTTCACCTGTCCCATGAGTTCGCCATTCCTCTTTCTGTTATGTTGGGTTCCAGCTTTGTCTTTATTGTATTAGTTCTGGGCAGATTTTGGTATTAGGGGAGCTGCTTGTGAAAAAAAGCACCATCCCTTAAGTCAAACAGAAGCAGAATCTGTGTTTGTGACTGAAAATCCCTGTGTGCTTTTATCACTCTACAGCAAACTTCACAAAACCTATGCAGCTGAAAAAATTACACTCTCCAAATTGATGATACCAAGGTCAGTTTTCAGCAAGATAGTTTTCAGAAGCAGTGTATTTAGAAATTCTAATTCCTTTTCTATATATAATTACACAAAATATTTCAGAACTGAGATGTTTAAAAAAATGGATGCAGCCTTTTCCCTGGAAATATATGTCGGTGCCTGAGATGGTTACCCAAATCAGAAGAAATACACTCTTTAGAATGCTGGAAAATAAACTTATTCCTTCTGAGGAACTCAAATGGTATATGTGTTCTGAGAGACAGTATTTTGTACTGCCTCTCCCGCAAATTTGTTCTTGTGGTTTGGTCATGGGAAGTGAATTGTTCTGTAATTTCTATGTTCTTCACTGCTTGTACTATGAAAAGCTAGCACATGTAAGTAATCTGCTTCTAGAAGACATTGTGTTTTCGATATTGAAGTGTACATGTCAGGCCTGATGTCTCATTTTGTCTTCCAAACTTGAGAATGAAGGCCTGGGACTTCAGATCCTTAAAAATAACCATGAATTAATTTGATATGCCTAGTTTAGAAGCTTGTTGAAATCTGTTGCTTACACCGATGCTGGGGCAGGAGAGGCAGCTAGGAGTTTCATATGCACATCAATTTGCTGCTTGTGTCAGTTGGCTGCTTGACTGACATCCAAATGGACAAAGCAGTACTGAAAAGTGCTCTTGCTCTGCTCCTTACTAGTTTGCATGTACCATGCTTTGAGGTTAATCAAAATTTAAAAGATGTATAGATATTTTTATGTGAAGGAAAGACAACTGAAGACATTTTGTGTCTAAGAGCAGAACAAACTTGTTTGTACATAGATCCTTCTACTTTAATCAGAGCACAGATAAGCATGATCTGTCAGCTAAGATATTTTTCTGCAGTTTGCAGGAGCTGGGTTCCATGCCTAATGCAAACATCCTTTTTGAGCTTGGACAGGTAGTTTAGACTGTACAGGTGTAATCTCCCCATTTTTAAATTAACAGGAGTACTTAGACAAGTCCTTAACATGTATTAAATCATGAGGAATGAGAGACAGAAGTCCTGTGGTACTGGGCAACATATTGATTTCTAATCTACTTAGAATCCACTCAGGTAGCTTAGATAGCTCAATTGTTTTACCTTTATGCAATGGACAATTCTGGAACTGGGGAGTGTAAAAAAGCTTATGAATGGATACTATAGCTATGGGTGATATTTGTGACCATCTTGTGGAAGATTAATCATCTGGATGAGGACTAGAAAACTGTGTATGAAGGTATCACAGAAAAATTGACCTTAATGTACTTCTAATGTATATAGAGGCAGAGGCTGAGTTTTTATTACGTTTTCTTTGTTTGAAAGAGAATTTGTTAATGAATGCTTGAGTTTAACCAAATCACTTTTACCCCAGCACAACAAGGTAGAAAAATGTAGTACCCATTTAGTTTGTTTATACACCAAGATTTTCAGTGTTCTCCTTCAACAACTCTGGCACCTCTAGTATGTACTTTAAAAAAAAAAAAAAAAGAAAAAAGATTTTAGAAAAGAAAATTCATAAAGGGAATTGCTCTAATAGATTAATGTCTTCTGAGTTCTGCTGGAAAAACTCTTTTATTTGGATGAATTCTGATCCAGGAAAAAAATATCCTTTTTGCTTGTGCAATTAATTAATAACAAAAGGACTACACACTTGATAATAAAGGCCATTCAGTGCACATGGAGATCTTAGCTAAGATCTCACATTCTAGCAAAACATCTCCAAATCATGCATTTTTTAATGCTCCACAATCAATGTAGTGTTTATTCTAGAAACAAGGTTTGTTATATCTTCATATTCATTCTCGAAGCATTAATGTCTTTATAACACACATCTATTTGAAGAAATCCTATAAAATTTCTCAAACAACTGGGGTGTTAAGCTTTGCATTTTGACTGCAGTTAGGAATTTAAAGGAGAAATATTGTTAGAATCAGGAGGATCACAAATTGTGAGGATAACTAGATTCATAAGGTAGAAGAAACATATTTTATCAATGAGATTGTAGAGGATAAAATGAACAGTTTGTTGGAAAAAATGAAATCATGTTTTTGTTGTTTAGCACTGTTTTTCCTGTTGTAAATCTTCACTATATGTGCTTCAGTCCTTTAGAAAACTCTGGAAGGAATTTTAATTGAGTACTTGTATGATTAAAAAAACCTAGCAAAGGAAAGAATAAAAAGAGTAAGAGCTGTCTAAAAAAAATAGTCAGTTGACACTTATGCCTTAGTCTACTATGATAAAGCTGCCTTTTTCTTTTCTTCCAAAGGGAAATTAATATACATTTCATCCAGGAGAGTGCCATTTTTGTCATATGATCAAGAAAAGAGGAGTGTTGATAATAATAACAACAGAAAGCTTTTAGGGAGAGAAAACTACTTACTGAACAATGTCTGATGCAGCCTGCAAGAACATTCAATTCTAGACACTATATAGGAGTGAAGAAGCAAGAGAATGACCCCTCGCAAAAAACTCAGTAGGGTATGAGATAAGTATGATTTACTTAATTTGAGTAATTTGAATGGAAATATTCTCAATCCATAGTTGAATAAAATGGAAGAAGAGGCAGTCCCATGGTTTATCACTTTTCTTGTTCTTGTTTCTTCCCATTTGTACACAGTTACAGGAAACTTCTGGGCTTCATCCTGGATTCTGTGGTAGCTCCTTGTGCAAGTATTAGCAGTAGAGGTATCTGAAATCCCTCAAGGATAGTAAAATGAGAGATAATTGCTAGAGAAGAGCAGGAGTCATGACTCTAGGAGGAAGCCCACTCTAAACATCCCAGGACAGTGACTGAGGTAGGCTATTGGTAGCTGACTGTGGAGTGGGCAAAGTAGCACCTGTGTGGGCGAAAGAAAGACTTTGATCCAAGCTGGGAGGCAGTGTGTGGTGGGGCTAACAATAGAATACCAGACTGGATGGCCCTTGAACAGGAAGCTTTGTGATGTGGTTAAATGAAGCAGAGGAAAAGGTTTGGGTGGAGCAGTCTTTAACATGACGAGTAACTACTGCAGAAGCTGTGATATGGAATGCTGCGTACAACATATAACAACCAAGACTCGAGTGATGCACCCCACATACTCAGAAAACTGGAAGCTGCTGGGTTCATGGTTTTATTAAAAACTGCTGCTTATTTGGGGCACTTGAAATAAGATAGAAAGAAGTGTTGTTATTCAACACAGACACTCAGTACTTCTCAAACCTTTCACAGGCTTAGTAAATGGAAGAGCACTGCAGTGAACAGGCAGTGTAATGTTTATAACTGCAGACTCTGGGGAAAGGATATACCTACTGTTTTTATAGAGGTGCATGAAAAATATTGTCATCACTTACTGTAAAGCAAGCCACCACAAAAAGTAGATTTTGTCAGTTTGTGTCTATGGAGTAAGAAGCATTCTCTGAGAACTCTCACCATTACCTCAGGAGCAGCTTTTGTGTTCGCACTCTTGCCTTGCATCCTTGACTGAGCTACACAGTCAGCGATTTGTACATTTATGAAACAAGTACACATATTTAACTGATGTTAACACTCGTGTTTCTGCAGTTAATATGCTTTGCAAACAGCTATGTCTTGCATTTTTTTCTTTTCTTTGTCATGAGAGAGATATTTTCCAAAACCTTAATAACAGCATATTTAGCAAATAATAACAGAAACCATGTCAAATATAAGTCTGGGAGAGAACTATTTTTAGCTTTTTGTGAGGATAAGTTATCTTCAATTTTACAGGTGAGAATAATATACTATATATAGATAGTGAGGGTGTAAGATTTTATGAAGGACCATATCCTAGCAGAAGTGAGTGCTTCAAAAGGATAATCTGTCCAGTTTATATCTCTGTATTTGGGCTTCACAGAATAAGGGACAGTAAAGTGCCTTTTTTTTCTTACATAGATTTTTTTAGTTGTTTGCTACAATGTGAACTATATGTGAATATGAACTGTAAAGTGAATACTGAAATGTATCCATTCATTTCTGTTCCCCAACATAAATAGTTCTTCTGCTTATGAGCCCTAGGTTGAAGCCAGAAAATCAAAGCTAGGGTTGTTACTTTGTCCTATTGTGCTTTTATTTATCCTCCACAACAGTTTGAATTGACATAACTAGCCTTAACTTTTGATGTCTTAGATTTTCACAGTGCAAGCCAGTTCTTGACACTTCACTTTTTTTTTTAAAAAAATACAGGATTCCACACCTCCACTCTTTGTATTTAAAGCTATTTTTAGTTGAACTGCCTTGTTAACCTTGATGCATCTGTGGACCTGAAAGCTATTCAAATAATAATAGCTAAACAANTGAAAGCTATTCAAATAATAATAACTAAACAACTTACTCCCCTGTGGATAACCTTTAAGAGTCTGTCTGAAAAAGATAATTTTCAGCTAGGATAGAGTTAATGTTCCTAGTAGTTGGTACAATGTTTTGGATTTAGTGTGGGAATAGTGTTGATAACACACTGATTTTTTTTAGATTTGCTAAGTAGACCTTATTGTAAATGAAGGACTTTTTCATTTCCCATGCTCTGGAAGTGAGTAGATGCACAAGAAGAAAGAAAAATCTCAATTTCCTTTTCTTTTTCTTTGAGTCCATTTGGATTTGGTTTATGGTTTTTGTTTATTTGGTTGGTT
>VWYP01028221.1:0-18091 GCA_013400435.1 Pycnonotus jocosus | reverse complement strand
GGCAGGCTGCTCAGGATCCAGGCAGGGTGCTCGGGATCCAGGCAGTCTGCTCAGGATCCAGGCAGGGTGTTTGGGACACAGGCAGGGTGCTCAGGATCCAGGCAGGGTGCTCAGGATCCAGGATCTCTGCTCAGGATCCAGGCTCTGTGTTTGGGACACAGGCAGGGTGCTCAGGAGGGTCCCCTAGTGCCCCCACAGCAGGGTCAGGGTGGGATCTGGGTGTGTTGCCATTGTCACTGAAGAACTGGGAGGAGCTCCCAGTAGCTCTGCTGGGTCAGAAGGAAGAAACATTTGCTTGGTGAAGGACAGAATCACAAAGCCCTCAGAGAGCTCTAAGCCCAGCCATCCCCCAGCACTGCCCACGTCCCCAGGTGCCACATCCACAGGGCTTTAAATCCCTGCAGGGATGGGGACCCCACCAGTGCCCTGGGCAGCTGGGCCAGGGCTGGACAATCCTTCTGTGAGAGCAAACCCTTCCCAGCCAGCCCCCAAAATCCCATGAATGCCCGAGGGGCTGCAGCCCTGCCAGCAGGGACTGGGATGTTCCTGCAGGGCAGGGATAGAACAGACACTACATGGGTTCATTTGGGGGTTAATTTGTGGGATGCTGGAGCAGCAGCCACCAGCACCTCTCACAGCTCAAAAAAACCTTCCTGCCCAAACCCAGCGAAGATGGCCTAAGAGATTAATTATCCTGCATCCAGGAATCTTGTTGGAACAATTTGAACCAACCTAATGGTTGATTTTTAAATGGTCATTAAGTGATTTAACTCATGTTGAGGCAGTGGAAAACTAATTAGATAATGAGATAAAAGGGAAATATTATTTAAAATATATTTGAGCTTCACCAAAACTGTTGTAGGGAAAAAAAAAAAATAATGACAAGTGAAGGCTTTGATATTGCAGCTGTTTAAGCTGATATCTCACCCATGTTACACGGACTTAAAGGAGAATTAGCACATTAGAAGCTTTTGCAGTCAGAGGCTACAAATTACATTTTTATTAGAAACTCTACCCTTTGCCACTCTAAAATGAAATTGCTTCTGTGTTCACAGTGGAGAGATGTTCAAGTTTCAATATTCTGATAAAGTTAACAATGATTTTTTTGTTATGCAGGCAACACTAATAAAAGGTGTGTAAACGAAACTGGTTTTGTAGCAGGAGTGTTTTTGGACAACCTTGGCCTGCCATCTGCAGGGAGGTGACATTTTAAGTAGCTTCAGGAGAAAAATTAACCCACATGGTATCTGTTCTATCAAAACCATGTCACCTCCAGTATCAACCAGAAGACAATAGCAAAAAATATATTTAAAAAAAACCCAAAAAACCAAAAAAACAAAACAAAAACCAAAACAAACAAACAAAAAAAACCCAAAACCAAGAAAAATACTCTTAGCTGGGGAAGAAAATCAAATCCAAGGAAACAGAAATAGAGCTGAAGAAAAAATAGGCTAATATCCCTTCCCTTCCTGGCACTGCTCTACCCCAACATGAGCACAAATCATCACAGTTCCACAGAGCAGAAGAATTCCCAGCATTTTTCCAGGTCCCAGTCAGTGATTGCCCTGAGCTCATCCCTGTCCCTGAATGACTGGTGTCCCTCCGTGTGTCACTGACCAGGTGTGGCACAGTCACACTCCACAGTAACAACAAGGTGTCATTCACTGCACATCCGCACATCCTCTGTAGCAGGAGGAGCTCCAGGAGCCTCCAGCACGTGGCCAGAGCCAGAGGTGCTGCAGGAAAGCAGAGCTGCCCAGCAGTGCAGAGGCTCACACTTCACCTTCTCATGCCAGGCCAGTGGTAACTGTCCATCCCAGCACCCAGAAATGCAACAGCCAGGACTGTGAGCACAAGAGGAGTTAATAAAAGATGGAAAAGGGGAAAGAGGGAGGCTGTTTTGAGAGCAAGGAAATGAGCTCTTCCATGGGTTTGTGTCTCCTCTCCTGTTTTCCTGGTGGCTTTACGGGGTGAACTCTGACCAGAGCCCTCCCCTGTGTGCTCTCCAGTGTCTCCAGAGCAAACAGACAAGCCTTTTCCTAAGCAGAAGGATTTGTCTCATCTAATCAGTCACATGTTTTCAGGAAACAGAGATTTTGGAGAGCTGAAGCCTGCTGTCAGCCAGGGTTAAAGGCAGGCAGTGAGCTCAGGAGTCATTCAGGAGAACAGGGACACACGTTGGTGTCACTTCAGCACGAGACCCAAGGACAGCAGAAGGAACCCAGGTGCTGGTGTGGGCACAGGGGTGAGGGCCCCCTCCATGGACATCTTGAATTAAAGCCTGAAGGAGAGAGAACTCAGGCTGTACTGGACAGGCAGGGTGTCACACCACCTCTCATTCACTCACAGAAACACAAAGGTGGAGGGAAAGGGAAATGGAAAGGGAAGAGGGAAAAGGGAAGAGGGCTCCTCTTGCAAACTGAACAGCAAACTGAGATTGTGACTCAGTTTCCCCCCTGCAGGCAGCACCACCACCTGCCCCACGGCCCCCAGGCTGCTGCTGTCAAATGGACAAACACTCCCTCAGGGCAGCAGGCACTGTCCTCTCCAAAGCACCTCTGCTGCAGCCCCTGAGCCACAAACACAAAGGGATGGCTGGGGACTCTCTGCTCTGCCTTGCTATAAATAAAAAGGTTCCATTTCCTTCATAGAGCTTTTGATTTGTTTCCTTTGGGAGACTCACGGGTTATAATGGCATTAATTCCTATTTGCCAACCTTGTCCTTATAAATGAGGATCTTCATTAAATGAATGTTAA
The DNA here is from genome assembly GCA_013400435.1 of Pycnonotus jocosus. Taxonomy (NCBI): domain Eukaryota; kingdom Metazoa; phylum Chordata; class Aves; order Passeriformes; family Pycnonotidae; genus Pycnonotus; species Pycnonotus jocosus. The sequence goes on along the minus strand of VWYP01028221.1, from coordinate 15,334 downwards.
GCGATGAGCACTATAATTAGGACAGATTTAAAATGCAGTGTGCCTAAATCACAGACTGCCCAAGATGTTCTCTTTTTTATTAAGATATAATTTGAAGGAGAATTACTGCTTAGTTTAGAAGGAATTATATTTCCCAGCAACCTCTTCTGACTGAGGGAATGTACAGAGCAAGGAAATACACCCTGCCTCAGGAGTGAGGCTCTCCTGATCCCTGCTGCTGGCAGGTGACTCTCATGAAACACACCTGCCTGAAAAGTGCTAGATGAGACTCTTTCCCCCCCTAATTATTGTATGTCAACTCAAAATTCTATTCAATCTCACTGCCATATAATTTAAAATAATTAAAGACTTAGAGACTGACCCCAACAATCAATCACACAGCTGCAGCTGACTGCAAAAGCCTGTCATCTCCATGACCTCAGAGGCAACACCTTGAGGAGGTGAACACCTTCAGCACTGACTGGGAAGAATGCCTCATGCCATTTTTGCACAGCAGATTATCTCTTGGCCCATCCCCTGGCAGTGCCAGCCCCATCCTCTGCCAGGTGAGGGGTCTGAGCTGGGCACAGGACATCTGTGGAGCCACCACAGTGCCAAGGTGCTGCTGCTGCTGCAAACCAGGCTCAGCCTGTTCAGCAGAGAGGCTGCTCAGCCCTGTGTGATTACAGCTGCCCTGATGTTTGCTCTCCTCCTTCTCATCACTGGGTTTCCCAAAAGCAGATGGGAAATCAGCCAAGGGGGAGGGGACCAGAGAAAGAGAGTGGTAAAAAGCAGGAATAAAACAACACTGAAGGAAAAAACTGCCAAGCCCAAATTACACCCAAAAGGTCAAGAAGTCCATTAGACAAACAGAACAAAAATAACCTTCCTCTCAAAACCATTCTCTTAGGTTTCATTTACTCTTGTGTAACTCCACTGAAAGAAGTGGCACTGGTCCACAAAGGAACCTGGCCACATCCAAAACCTTTTCCAGGCTGGGTGGCCATCCTGCAGGGAGCCAGAAGGGCTCATCCTGACCCGGGAGCAGGGGAAGGTTCCAAAGCAGAAGAACCAGTGCAGACCCTCCAGGCACCCAGAGCACCCCAGCCCTGCCCAGGGGGGCTGTGAGCTCCCACCCCACGGGCTGAGCCAGCGGCTGCAGGTGTGAAAACTGAACTGGGCTGCACAGATCTTGTCTCTGCTGCTTTCTTCCTCTCTCCCACTCCTCCAGCAGTCACCCTCTGTTCTCTGTGCGTGGTTTCTGTTTCATCCTCAGCTGCTGAGCAGGTGTCAGCCAGGCAGCAGAGCCGGCAGGGCTGCGACACGTCCCGCTGGGTGTGACACATGCACAGCTCCACCCTGCTGCCACCCAGCTCAGAGCGACACCTGAGCAGACACCGCACTCTGCAGAGCTCACAGCCACAGCCAGCCAGGGGCAGCCCATGGCCCGGGCCCCCTGCACAGCCACGGGCAGGTGCAGAGCAGGGACCCTGCCCGCAGTTCATCCCCCCAGCCTGGGACCGGCACGGCCCCAGGACAGCCCCGGGACCCCCGGCACAGCCCCGGCACCACCGGCACAGCCCCGGCACCACCGGCACAGCCCCGGCACAGCCCTGGGACCACCGGGACAGCCCGGGACAGCCCCGGCACAGCCCTGGGACCCCCGGCACAGCCCCGGCACAGCCCTGGGACCCCCGGCACGGCCTCTCCACCATGGAGCCACGCAGGACTCTGGGCCCAGCAGAACAACACAATCACAGAATCATTTACCTTGGAAAGGAACCTGCAGGACAAGGAGTCCAACTGTTCCCCAGCACTGCCAGTGCCTCCACTGATTCATGTCCCCAGTGCCCCAAACCCTTCCTGCTCCATCCTCAGGAAAGCAGCAGCTCCATCCCCTGATGGAGTCCATAGCACTGGGGGTTGTTGCCCGTTTGCCCCATGGACCAGCCTGACACTCACCTTGCAGGCTCCATGTCCCCAGACCTGTCACCCTCACAGGACACCCCTACCCAGAGCCTCTGTCAGCAGCAGAACCTCTCACACCGAGCTCGCCAGGGCTGAGACCAACCACGGGTGGGGTGGACACCGAGGGTTTCCTGCTGGGGCCACTGAGAGCTTCACAGAGTGAGGAGTCCAGCCCTGGGGCTGTGCCTGGCTGCAAACGCTGGGTCATGTTAGTGGCCATATACCAGAAAGTGGACTCATGCAGAAAATCGCCCTTTACCTCTCCTCCCACCAGCCCCCAGCTCATCCCAGCCTGCACAGGCAACTCTCCAGATCCCTGAAAACCTCCTCCTCTATCTCCAAACATACTGCAAACCTTCTCTGCAGAGTTAGTGCTGGGTTGATGAAATAAACCCTTGTTTATCTGCTGCACACTGCTGAGGGATGCAGTGATGGAGAGCATTCTCTCACGTGCATTGAGGCAAGCACAACAGCAAACATAAGATCCCAGGGATGGACTGGTTTTCATGAGCATTTTAGAAACCACAGGCTGCATTCTGCCCAGTGCAGAAGGGAGTAGGAAGGAGAATGGTCTCAGGGAAAATAATCCTTGAATTATTGTCTGATCAACAAAATTCTGTGATCTCAGTGTCTCAGCACCTCTTCCTCCAGGAGTTCACCTCAGCTGTGGAGCACTGCTCCATGAGGAGCTCCAGGAGCAGCCCCTGGGAGCAGCCCACTGTCAGAGCAGCCTTGCACAAACCCAGCACAAATCATCCTCCACAGGGAAGTGCTGCAATCCAGCCTCCCTGTGCTTTCACTCACAGGGCACCTTCTGCCCAAGCACAGGTCAAACTTTACAAAAATATCTACTGTTAGCACATGCCCTGTGTTCCTCAGCAAAAACCAACAGTGGCATGGGATAAAAGCAATACCCCTCACCTTGGAATAAAGAAATTAACCAAAGGGAAATAAATTGTGTGTCTAGATCACAGCAACTTGCACCGAGTGCACAGCCCGAGGCTTTGCCAGCATCACACTGTTATGTGCCCTAGCTAGAGCCTGGGCATGCCAGCAACAAATCTGTTCCTCAGAGCTGGAAGGCAGAACCCCCAGAACCAGCCAGGGCTCGCTGCTCAGGCCCTTCAGACCCTGTACAGAACAAACTCTCAGTTTCAAGGCTCAATACAACACATGCAGGAGGGATGAGGAGGGGGGACACTGCCAGCTCTCCAAGCAGGACATATCCAGACCCTACAGACCACCAGAGCCCACTGCCATGGCAGACTGGTCCCAGTGAGCCCTGACAGCCCCCAGCCCAGTGTGGCAGCACTGCCAAGGAGACCGGAGTTAACCTCAGCCTTTCTTTGCTGGCCCAAGGGTTTGAAGATTAAAAGCATCTCTATCAGGAATGGCACCCCACAGGTGGCCAAGCAGGGAGGCCACCACCCCCGGAGAGCCCCACAGCAGAAGGAACCCCAAAAGCTGGGCTAAACCCAAGCCCTGAGGAGCAGGAGCCAGGATCAGCTGTGCTGCAATACAAACCTGTTTACAAAGCACTGCTTGCTAAAACATATCCCTTACATCTTGCCCTCTGCAATTCTCAGAATTACCTTTAAAAATGAGCACACACCAGGACACCAGCCACCGTGTAAAACCCTTACAAACTCACTGCAGCCTTGCCCTGACTCTGTCATTCTATTTCTCCCTCCAACAGGAACATAAATACCAAATAAACACCACTGCAGTAATATCAGCTGTGCAGGACCCCAACCCACCAAACTCCTGTAACCCTGCCCCGTTACAGACTCACACCTGCAGCTAATGGAGCCCTCTGGGGTTTCTGATTTTGTGCCTCGTCCTCCAAAAGCCACAATGCTTGGAGCAACACCACTCCTGTTTCATGTTCCTTGTGAGCCCTCTTGACCAAGGATGTGCTCACCCTGTGCAGGAGCAGGCTGAGATGGGCACTGTACTGATGTGTGTGACTGAATGACAGATAAATGTCAATAAACTAAAGAGCAGCAAAGCCCAGATATCATTAACTTTGTACAGCAACAACCACTTGTACCTGTGTTTATACATCCATGTGTGGATTTATACACCTTAATCCAAACCTGAGTACTGCGTGTGTTTGATTGGCTTTAATTGTGACACCCATTTATATAACCATTTATATAACTTACTTTTAAACCTGAGCTAACTTAGCACTGGAATTTGCACAAGCATGCTCAGCTCTCACTAAAAATACTGATCAATGGTTGGTTGTCCTTTTCAGTCACAGGACCATTTCCATGCATTCTTTATAGATATATATGAATATATAAACACATGGCAATCCTGATAGTACCCTGACATTCCCTTTCCTGCCCTGTTTTGCAAGGCAAACACTCTGAACCAACTGCAACGCTCACAGGGGATGCTCCAAAATGAGCCAACTGTACAACAAGGAGTGAGAAGGAACAGGAATGATTTTCATATTTACGAACAACTTACTATATTAAATCCAACAACCACACAATTAAAGAATGATAAATTATTAACAGAACCTCCAAATCATTCTTGACTGTTCCTGTTGTTGAGATACATAACCTGCTCTTGTGCCTTTATTTCATTTCAGCACTTCAGATACATTTCCAAAAGATTAACATCAAATTTCAAATGACCTAATTACAGCTTTATCGTGTTTTATTCCTATTTCAAGATGCAAACTGGCTTCATCCATGTGCATCCATGCTGTGCTCTGCCATTCTGCAGCTGGCTCACTCCAGGGTCACTCAGGCAGGTGACAGCACAGGGCCCCTGCCCATGGAGAGCTCAGCACTGCTCCACTGCTGAAAACAGCCATGGTGGAGATGGTCCATGCTGTCCTTTGACTCTGCACGTGGGAATGATGGAAATCATCCTTGTGTGAGTGTGGGAATGATGGAAAACGTCCTTGTGTGTGTGTGTGAATGATGGAAATCATCCTTGTGTGTGTGTGTGTGTGTGTGAATGATGGAAAACGTCCTTGTGTGTGTGTGTGTGTGTGAGAATGATGGAAATCATGTGTGTGTGTGTGTGTGTGTGTGTGTGTGATCCCAGATAAGGATATTCTTAATCCTCCGTGATTTTGGACTGCAGAGGAGCAGTAACAGCTCAGATAAAACACCCAGTGACCCCCAGTGCCACCAGCAGTGAGGGAGCAGTGGGGATTGCACGTTGTTACTGTGGTGTTGTGCTGACTAAAGTGCTCTTTTCTACAGCTGATTCACACATCCACACATCAATGCACCTGGCAGGAGGCTGCAAAAGGTGAGCTTTAAGGTCCCTCCCTACCCAAATGATTCTGGGATTCTGTGGGAAGCCATAAATTTCCTCTTTTTCTCCAAATACTTTCCTTGCCTTTTTACAAACACGACACGAAGTGTTAATATTGTTTCACTCCTTGTGACTTATCAACACAAAATCAGAGCTCAGTCTTGCCCTTCTCAAAGAGAAAACCTTACCTGACTGAACCCTTCCAGCCCAAGCAGGATGTGCTCCACAAGACACTCCTTAAAAGTGCTTCACAAGATATCCTTCTTTAAAAAAAATGATTGTGACACTTTCTGTGGCATTTGTGTCCCCCTGAAGCCCTGTGGCATGAGCAGGACCTGCAGTGCCAGCGGGCCAGTGCCACTGAGCCTCCCCATCAGCATGGTTTGCAGTTAAAGCAATCGGTTCTGCTCTGAGAGGGATTGCAGAGCTCCAAGGAACACAGAATTCAGAAGGAACAATGAAAAGGCAGCAGCAGCAGCAGGCAGCAGGTTCAGGCTGTGACTGCAGGCAGCCAGACAGGCTCTGCTCCCACTCACGGTGAGATTCCGGGTAAGTGCTCTTCAGAAACACCTCCTTGACACACGTTTTCCTTCCTCAAACCATTCGCCAACTCTCACACCACAAAAAAAGCAGAAACAATTATTCTGAAGAACATTCGTGAGTGCTTTGTAACTGAAAAACTTCCTTGCACCAAAGCATAAAGCAACAGTTCTCCCTGCTCTAAATAAAAAGTCCAAGCAACCAAAACAACCCCAAGCAAACAACAAAACCTGCCCACCCTCCCTGCAGAAAGCCTCCTGGGGAAAAGGCTTAGGTTGGAGACCTTAAAAACACTAAGGCTTGGCTTGTCATTGAACACTACAGGCAACAGCAGTTCTGATTGCAAGTGACACGATGAATAGATCATTTCCTACAGCCCCTTGCTTTGGAAGCATCAGGGAACAACCCCAGCTCCAGCTCATTCCAGCCCTTTGGGTATTTCTCAAACAGAATTGCAATTGAATTCCAGCAACTACTTCAGTTCAGCATTTTTTGAATGGAAAAATTTAGCAGTATGGTAAAAAGAGACATAAACTGTAAATGGGACTCAGGTAGCAGCCAACAGCAGCCCAGGGCAGCCCCAGCTGGTGACTGGGAGCAGAACACTGCCCAGCATCATCCTCGGTGCAGGACTGCTCTTCACAGCATCTCCTCCCTGCTGCTGTCACTCACTGCACCCATTTCCTCACCTGCTCCCCTCTCAAGCAGCCTGGAACGTCAGAGTGAATCTGAAATATGAAACTCTCACTTTTCACCGGGGCAGAGGGCTGTGTCCAGCCCGAGGAGCAGAGGAATCCCAGCACATTCCCTGGGAGCTGCTCAGGGGGCAGAGGGCTGTGTCCAGCCCGAGGAGCAGAGGAATCCCAGCACATTCCCTGGGAGCAGAGGGCTGTGTCCACCCTGAGGAGCAGAGGAATCCCAGCACATTCCCTGGGAGCAGAGGGCTGTGTCCAGCCTGAGGAGCAGAGGAATCCCAGCACATTCCCTGGGAGCTGCAGGAGCACACAGTGAGCACACACTGAGCACACACTGAGCACCCCCACACCTGGAGGTACCTGAGACATCAAGGTGGGGCTGAGCAGGAACCACCACTGCACAGCCACCCCAGCTCGCTGCCTTTACAGGACGCGTTTGGGCAGGATGATGCTGTTCTCTGCTCAGTCTGCAGCGATGTTGAGAAGGAAGCAAACCTCGATAAAGCCGGGCACGGCCGCGGGCACCGAGCGCTGCGGGAGAACCGCCCCGGGGAGCCCGGCGGAGCCCTGGGATGTCTCTGAAGCATTTGCTCAATTTGTAACAGTCCCGTGCAACTCTGTGTCCAAAGAATGAAGAAAAATAATGTATCCAAGTCCTCGAGAGCCCTCTCCATCCATCGGGAGCGCAGCGTCCCGACACCTCTGGCTGCCTGCCTCCTGCAGCCTGTGATGTACAGGCACCATCAGGAACAGGAACAGCTCCTCACCCACAGCTGGATTCACCCCAGGATTGCTCACAGTCCCCTGCAGCTTCATCCCACACCTTCAGCAATCCCCGATTCCTAAGGACGGTGCTGCATTCATCACACACACACACACACACACACACCCCTTCCCTCGGCAGCACACGGAGCTGGGGGCGCAGCAGTGCAGCAGCAGTGCAGGCTGAGCAGGGGCTGTGCTGGCAGTGCAGCAGTGCAGGCTGAGGAGAGGCAGTGCTGGCAGGGCTGCAGTGAGGGTCCTGTGCATGCTGTGCTGCTGAGCAGAGGCTGTGCTGGCAGTGCAGGCTGTCAGAGGCTGTCAGAGGCTGTCAGAGGCTGTGCTGGCAGGGCTGGCAGGGCTGCAGTGAGGATTCCATGCATGCAGTGCTGGTAGTGCAGCAGTGCAGCTGTCAGAGGCTGTGCTGGCAGGGCTGGCAGGGCTGCAGTGAGGCTCCTGTGCATGCTGTGCTGCTGCCCTGCTCCCGTGAGTGCTGCCAGGACAGCCCTGGGGGCAGACATCCCCCAGCAGGATCTGGTGTGCAGCAGCACCCTGTGATTCCACCAGGATGAACCCTGGCACAGTCCCCAGAGTCTAAAAGTTTCTGTTGAGGGACTGCTACATGTTTCTTTCTGCTTTTCTTGGTCCTTCGGCACTTTGACTTATCAGTGCTAGTTCAGCAGGCTCCAACTCAGAGCAAGGCTGAGGCTTCTGCTGTGATTCATGAGCCAATTCCAAAGGTAGAAACACAATGTCAAACCCAGACTGCTTAAAAAGTAACTACTACAGCCATATCTGGCTCCTTTACAAGTTTAATGCAGATAATCAACGTTTGTCTGATAAGTTACTGCAAATATAAACAAAGAAAAAGGGAAACTTGAATGTGGAGTAGAAGAGATGGGAAAAATATTCACTGAAACGTTGTCAGAAGTGAAAAGGTCTCTATATAGAACTACAAAATGAAGAATATTTCTTGGACTGTAAAAGAAATGTTCTACTATTTCAGGCAAACTCAAATGAACAATTTTACCATTTCACAATTAAAGAAGATGATTTGAGCAGAAGCACATCAAAACATTGATAGAAACACCTCAGTGAGAAAGAGGCTCTTCACTAATGCAATAATACAGCACTTGGAAACTGAAAATAAGCAAGCTTGCATTGGAAATACACAGGATTTTTTTCCAATCAGGAACTAATAAACCATTGGGACAACTCATTAGTGGATTTGTTGACTTTCCCTCAAGAACAGCTGTGCTTTCATTTGGCCAATGTGTTTGTCCTGATGTGAAAGAGTTGTGGATAAGGGTTCTGGATACTGCCAAGAACCACTCTGGCAGTAAAAGCTGTGAATCCTGAGGATCTTCTCAGAACACATCTGAGTGTTCTAAGACCTCCTCAGCCACCTCAACAAGAGCAAATCCACCCCTTTTAGAACAAGCCCCGTGTTGGCCTTGTGTAAAAGGAAATTTCCTTGAGGAAATGGCATCCTCACCTTTTGCAAGCCCCTTTAACAGGCTCTGCCCACCTTTGCACCATTCACTGGTGAAGTTCCACTGAGAGGCAAAACCCCAGCAGGAATCAGTCAAGTGTTTGGAATGAGGAATTCCTTATCAGCACCAGCTGCAGGGCAGCACTGTGTGTTCCATGGCCAGCAGCAGGGACGAGAGGGCAGAGGCTGCCCAGAGGTGGTCCCTGGACCACCGGGGCTCTCTGGGCTCTTGTGGCTTTGATGGCACCTCTGTGACTCAGATTTCTGAAGTGACCATGGAGGAAAAGGCTCAGCAGCCCCAGGTGCTCACCATCCTTTGCTCAATGACTCTCCCTCCATTCAGTGTCCAGGAGGGCTCCTTGGTGACAGAGTTCTTTAACACTTCTGGGGTGTGAAGGAGCTCCTGTGCTGTTCATCTGCTGTCCCTGAGGCTGGAAGGAGCTGGGGGTTCCTGTGGTCCTGCTCCTGGCCAGTAAACCGCTCCTTTTGGCTAAACAAGAGTACCCTAACTACCCTGCACATTCCTTAGTAAGAGCTGCAGTTGTGGTTCAGGGTACTCAGTGACTGGGAAAGGAGGGGAAATCCCAGGAGAACAGTCTGGGGATGCAGGAGACTCTGTCCCTGTGAACACACAGGCCCAGCACTGGAGCCTTTGCCTCCCCTGACCCTGAGGCTCTGCTGAGATGCTCAATAAAGACATTAAATCTCACTCACAGCCTGGCTTGGGGACTGTGCTCCTGCACCATGATCCTTGGCTGCTCTATGTGCAGCTGACACGAGGGACACAGGAGCAGCATTCCTGCCAATTCCCACTTTTCCATTCCCCACCATGGAGATATTAACAGCAAAAATGGAGGTTTAACCAAAAATCACAGTACTAATATTGAGCTGAAATATTTCACTTTTTTTTCACTTGTTACATCCTTCCAGTCTGCCAGATGAGGCAAAATGCTGTTTCTGAGAGTAAATGCACCATGCATTTTGCTAAAAGAGGAAAACACAATGAAATCCATGAGCAATTTCATAAAAACAATAAGGCAGCTCTCTCACAATTCCAGATTACTGGGTTGACAATTGCAAACAGGAAATTTAAAAATATCTTTGTTTCTGTAATTCTGGTTTATTTTTTCCTGTCAAAATAATACTATTGCTTAACTTTCTGCTTGTCTCGACTGCTTGCTAAAACGAATGGGTGAAGCACTACAAATTGCTGAATATCCCAGCAGAAGCCTGTCGTGGTTAGCGGGGGAGCTAAGCACAGTTACACCCAGGGACACCCAGTGTCCTCCTCCTGCTCTGCCTGCAGGCACAGGACCGAGCCCTGGCCTCACCTGGAGCAGCAGCACCCGTCAGCTTTGGGGATGTTCCTGAGAGGAGAAGGAGGAACTCCTCCATGGGCTGCCCCGTGGAGCCCTGCAGGTGCTGTCAGCCTCTCCCAACAGCTCTGCCAAAGGCCCAGGAGGTGCAACAGGGAGGGATTTGCACTCTCCAAGGCCTGGGGAAAATGTTCATCCCTGGGGCTGTGGTCCCAGAGCTGGAGAGCACCAAGCACAGAATGGAGCTGGAGATCACAAAACCATGGAATTGGAGTGGTTTGGGGTGGAAAAGATCCTTAAAATCATCAGCATCCCCCCAGCACTGCCAAGTGCTCCACTAACCCATGTCCCCAATCTACACCTCCTTAAATCCATGCAGGGATGGTGACTCCCCCTCTGCCCTGGACAGTCTGTGCCAGGGATGACACAGATGAGGAAGAAATTGATGAAGAAGAAATTTCTTCTTTTGATGAAGAAATTTTCTCCAATACCCAATCTAAACTTCCCCTGGCACAACTTGAAGCCATTTGCCTCAGGATGTTGCAGCCTGCTCAGACCACACTGCCAGAGACCCCCAGGACACCCCTGTCCCTTGGGAGGGAGGGAGGTGCTCAGCCAGCACACAGGGTGGGGACCAGCACCCCAGGAAAAATCTACACGAGACACCTGGGGAGATTTGCCAAGCACGTTGTTATTGCCATGATATTGCATACCAGAGGTACTTGGATGCAACAGGCAGGTCACACCCCCAAACAGCCACACATAAAGTTCTAAAACAGACTGTGAACAGGCTCTTTTTTTTTTTTTTTTTTTTCAGCTAAAACTCTGGAAAGGAATTACTATTGCTACCAGTCAGCCAGTGTAAGATTTGCTAATGTACACCCACGATCCAGAGTTATCAGTCCCTGATAAGATGCATGACATGGTCACTGTGAGGAACCCACAGGATTCCAAAGCAGCAGCTCACCTGCAGCACAAACCAACCCCCAGCACTGCTGCTGAGCCCCTCTGAGAGACACTTCCAATGCCATAAACCATGTTTTCATACAATGTTGAGAACTGCAGACCTACAGGCTGCCACACGAGAGGGGGCTGCCCCCACACAGCAGAGAACACACTCAGTCTTCAGTGTAGATACACTGTGCTGCTACTACAAATCTCCTATTGCTCAGAAAGAAGAAAATACATTAAATTAATATCAAAGATGGTGGCCTCTGGGTTTTGGAAAGCCTTATGCTATTGTATAACACTTTTTCTCTTCACCAGTATCTCCCCATATGCAGTTACATTCCTTTGATAAATTTTGTCAAGACATCTTTACCCATTTTCTTTATTATGGAGCTTTCAGCACTAAGGAAAAAGTTCCCCTTTGCTTGCAGAACTCATTTCCTTGTGGTGACACGTTAAGGCTGCCATCCCTCCAGTGCTGAACTCAACAGGTACCTGGGTGCCCACAGGGCTGCTCACAAAACTGTGCAGCCAAGGGCTTGAGCTGCTGGAGGGTACTCATTAAACCACAGGATTTCCCTCCTTTTTTAATTAAACATGAATTCTGTTAAATATTTCTAACATTTTATCCTTTCAGAGGTAAAATCTGAGTAAAACCTTCTAGAATTAGAAGAATCTTTCCATACAAAAATCTCCTGTGGTCTCTGCTGGCTCTCAGGTCCCAGCAGACAATGTTCATGAACAGATGATGTTCTTGTAGGCCTTTCCTGTCCACTCTTGGCATTACTCAGACTTGGATTTCCTAAAGCATTCCAGTGTGGGCACTAGCATGGCTCGTTCATGATACCTGCTGTGGACAGGCTCCCAGAAAAACTGAGCCTGTTGTGTCAATTAACTCTTCAGGAAAAATTGAAATAACCTGAGATTTTTGGTTATTTGAAAACCTTCCACACCTTGGTCCTGTCTGAACTTGGCACATGAAAGGAAATCATTCTGGGCATGGCACAATTAACCTCAGGGATTCCCTCTGCTGTGATAAAACCAAAGCAAATAGCACTCCAGGATTTAGGATTATCCTCATCTTCAAATTTTACCCAAATTTCCAAATTTGCTTAGTGATAAGCCTGAGTAAAGGAGTGGAACTAGATGCTGCTGTGTAAAACCAGACCGGGTTTTGAAAGGGAAAATGCTGAATGCTCCATTATGAGCATAAAATCTGCCCACACACAGGGTTTAGCTTTGCAGAGTAACAGAGAAATGCTTTTCTTAACCCAGCCCCGTTCACTCTGTGTGCCAGGGCATCCTGAGTGACTCCCACCATCACTTCAGGCTGCTCTGACAGCTGCACCAGCTGCTTTTAGGAAACTAAACCTTTTACTAAGTTACTGACCACTGCCAGGCCTGGAGCAAGAAGGTTCAAAGTTTAAATATAGATGAGGTAATAAAATCAATACTTGTTATTCCATTTAGCGAGCACAATCCCACCCTACAGCACCAGGTGCAGGGTTTGAGAACAGGTAACAAAATACTGCAGAGAAAATGAATAATTTACCTCCCCTCACCTCCAGCTGTAACGAGTAACCCCGTACAGATTTCTAGTTGAACAAACTGGTACAAAAAGCCTTGTCTTGGATCCGAGGGTCTGTAACCTTTGCATTGCACATGAGGCACTCAGAGATCTGTCACCGTGGACAGCTGTTTCCAGCCCCCAGCAGCTTGCAGCAAGACATCCCTGCTCCCAGGAGGAGCATGGAGGGTGTCCCTGCTCCCAGGAACGGGGATGGAGGGGGTCCCTGCTCCCAGGAACGGGGATGGAGGGATATGGGGCAGCATAGTGTCACCAGCAGCATCCCCTGCAAGCTGAGGAGAAGGCAGAGCTTCTCACCCCACACAGCTGAGCCCCCTGTCCCACAGCAGCTGTGCCCCAGCAGCCCTGGCTGGCCCAGGGACCCCGGGTGGCACAGCTGGCACCAACCTTCCTGCCCAGCCAGGCCACCCTTGAGGCAGCAGTGACCCATGGCACCTGCTGGGTCTCAGTTTCCTTGCACATCAGGAACATTCCCTCTTCCTTGTCCTTTCCTGGTCTCCTCCAAAGAGCCCCCTCCCCTGGCACAGTCCCCACAGCCTGGCTGTGCCTGCAGACCGGGTACAGGCAGAACAGCTCCAGGACTCCTCCCTGGGATGGGACCAGGGGACAGGAGCCAGCACAGGTGACAGAGGGGCCAGGAAACCACAGAGCACCAGGGTGGCTGCTCAGGGCACAGCACTGGGGAGTGTGGGACTGCTCCAGCCCAAAGAACACACCCAGGAACATCTGCACACAAAGAGGAGCCAAACCCAGCACCTGCACACAAAGAGGAGTCAAAGCCAGCACCTGCACACAAAGAGGAGCCAAACAGCCCCATGCCACTTTGGCATTATTGTCCTTTGCCTCTAGGATCATCTCCATCCTTTCCAAGACTGCTGGGAGCTGCTTCTCTGGAGCAGCTCAGGCAAGCAGAGAACAGCAATGATCAAATCTTGGTCTCATGAGGAGTCCCAGGTTCTGTGAACACACCAAGAGCTCCATGGCTCAGCACACATCAGCACTGCCCAAGGATCCCCAGGGCATTTGTCCCATAAGTGGAGAGGGCTCCATTGCCATGTCCAACTTCTAAACTACATTACCAAAGTTTAACACACTTGAGATGCTTTGAAAATATCAATTTGCCATCAGAACTGCTGAAGTTGCCACAGAGATGTTGCCCAGCCTTAGATGAAAGGGAGACTGCGACTGCTGCAGGGATAAACCCATGAAAAATATTTATTTTAAATATTTGGGAACCCCTGTCAGAAGGGAAACATGAAAACACCTGATCTGCTTCTACAAAACCAAACCAGAAATGACCTTTTTTTTTCTGAATTGGGCACTGTAGATCATGTTAAAAAGAAGCAGAAGGGATGATTAAATGCTGGGCAAGCCTCCTGAGCACTGCACGCTTGGCACACTGGCTCATGTTCGGTTGCCGCACCTATGTAACATTGTATTTTTGGTTGCACTACCATATAACATTGAATATTTTTGTTGCAGTTCCGTAAAAACATTAACACCAGTGCTTTGAGTGTCCAGAACAGGCACGATTTTATACAACTAATTCCTGATTTTTTTTCCTATTTATTTGCTTGTATATTACCAAGAAAAGGAAACAGTGCCATAGATAAGCTGTTTGCTCCTAATGTTTCACGAACTTCTCTGATACAATTATCTCAGGTTTTGACACGGTGAGGAGTGAACTCCTCCTCAGTTTTCTTTCTCTAAGATCAACATCTGGGCACTACCATAAGCTAAGAAAAAGGGTATAATCCCCCCCCTCCAGCAGTGCTACAAATCAATTCTGCCTCTTGTGCCACAAAATTAAACACCTTTCCTGGTGACCCTGAGCTGCCCACAACATGATCATTTGCTTGATCAGCTACAAAGCAACCTCTCTTGGTGAGTTTCAATGAAAATTCACCATCCTGTGCAGGAGCTTTAACTCCTTTCGCTGTTTATGCTTCAGGAATACACTCCGTTGTTACTTTGCCTGAAAATCTCAGTTTTTTCATGCCCTTAAACTTTCTAAGTTTCAAGTTCACATGCTCGAGGCTTTTCTCCGGCCTCGCCTCACGGTCTGTGCCCGAGTCCTGGTGGCACGGGCAGCGCGGGTCCCGCCTGTCCCGGACCCCCGTGCGGGGCACCCTCTGCCAGCACCGCCACTGGGACGGGCGGCTCCTGCATTTCCCTGCCTGTCTCCACACAGCTTCTAAAATAAACCGCACGGCATCATTCCCAGTGGCACGGCAGAGCGTCTGGAACAGCTGATTCCGCGCACGGGAGATCCGGGGATGCCCCAGGGCCCGCTCGGGCACCCGTGAGCAGCTCCGGGCAGCGCCTCTGGCCGCCGCCTCCTCCGCCAGCTGCTGGAGACGCTGCTGCTCCCGATCAGAGAGCCACAGCCTAACCTGACCGGACTCTGTCGTAAAAAGCGCTCATCCAGGTGATTTACTTGATTTTAATTGCACTTTTTACACTTCAGTCACTGCTGGGGAATTGCTGCGATGCCGCTGACACTCCATCCTCCCCCTCCATCATACCCGAAGGGAGCGAGGGGTCCTGTCGGGGGCTCTCCCCGCGTGTCCCCCCGTTCCCCTGGTGACCCCGGTGGCTGCCCGGGCGCTGCGGTGGCAGTGGAGGCTCTCTGTCCCCGTCGCCGCCCTCGCCCCCGTCTCATCAGGCGCCACCGAAGTTCCGCCGCCCGCCCCAACTCCGCCGCGGCCGCCCATTGTCTGCGCGCCGGGAGGCGCTTTGGGGAGAAACGAGCCCAAAAGCCGAGTCCTCC
>VWYP01028217.1:30576-63697 GCA_013400435.1 Pycnonotus jocosus | reverse complement strand
GGCAGGGAGGGCTGGGGAGGGCAGGTGGCTGCCTGGTTGCCATCTGCTCCCAGCAGCCGGGGCTGTGGCTGAGTGGCCCTGAGGGGGTTTTTGGGTGAATTCTGTTGGAAGCAGCTACTGGTGGGGACTGGCTGGACGGTGCTTGGCTGTTCCTCATTAGAAGCTGGGTAGAAAATCGTGCTGGGTGCCAAGTTGCTGAGGGTCACCTCCCCAGAGGGACAGGGGTGAGGAGCAGCTTGGCAGGGTTGGCTCAGGAGCCCAGGACAGGCTTTTTCCACACAGAAGATGCAGGTTTGGGGTGAAAATCCTCTGGTTTTTGGCACTTTGAGCCCTGTTTTTTCTTTTCAGCAGGTTTGCACGGTCAGGGTGAGCACTGCAGGAACAAGCCAAGTGCTGGTTTGGGGCAGCATCAGACAAAAAATCAGAGCAAACTCCCTCCCTGCAGGGCTGCGTCCTCCCTTCGGGCCCTGGGGAGGGGACACAAATCCCACCCAGAGAAACTGGCCCCAAGTCAGGCTGAGATCTCTCTTTACCCCTCCAGGAATAAGCAGCACAGTCAGCAGTGCCTGTGCAAGGAGATCTGAGGCTCAGCAGCCTTTGAAAGGGTTTTATTTTCATTTCCAAGGACAGAATGTCCACGGGCCACGCAGCTCCCCAGAGTGGGGCCAGGCACTGAGGCTGCCCCAGATCCCAACTCAGGCCTCTCTGTGGGGCAGAGGGGGTTGGATCCAGCTGTGAGAGAGGGATTGGAGGGTCTGTCCCAATGAAAACCCTCCAGGAGATGCAGAAGGGCCCTGCAGACAGTGAGGGGCAGCACCCCTCTGGTGTGGGGAGCAATATCATCCAAGCTATGGGAAAAAACATAAAAAACCTCTCTGAGATCACCCAAATCCCTTCCAAAAATGCATCCAGGCCACCGAAACCACCTGGAAATGCAGTGGCAGCCTGAGCTGGAGCGGTGCCACCCAGCCCTGGTGCTCCTGAACTCGCCCCGTTGCACAACATTGCCTGGGTCGTGTCTGCCCCACCAGCAGCTTGGCATGTGAAGAAAATGAAGAGCAGAACTGTGGAGCAGCAGCTCTTTAAAGCATGTCCCACTGCTTGGAGCCCTTCCAGGGCCATGGGACATGATTCTCATTCCTCTGCCCGGGCTGGGGTTTATTATTTTCCCCTCCATTGTGCAGAGTGCCCTTTATTCCCTGTCCCCCGGGGCTGAGGGAAGCAGTGTGGTTTTCTTGTGCTCAGACATGGCTTGCTGCCTCCTCCCCATCACCCTTTTGTCTTTCAGACATGATCTCTGGACCAAAAATAGATGATCCCTGCTCCTTGCAGTGCTGGAGACAAAGAGCCAACAGGTGAGTGTGTGGAGGGGCACTGGGCTGGGCTGATCAGAATCCCTGATGAAGGGAGATGGTGCTTTTAAAGGCCATTTTCCCTGTGATTCCTGATGTTTCCAGCTGGGGCTGTCTGACATCAACCCCCTTTTGGAGGGGCACGCTGCCCTGGGGTGTTGTCATCCCGCTCTTGAGTGACCCAAGAGGTTTGGGAGCACTTGGAAGTGCCACCAGCTCTGCATGGTCACAGGCTCAAGGTGTCCCCAAGGAAGGGACAGCTCTGTGATGGGGAAGGCAAATCCAAGGGGGAATGCCCTGCTGGGGATCCCAGCCATGCTGCAGCCTCTCCCATCCTTGGGCACATCTCTGCCTCATGGGATGAGAGAAACATCCTGGCAGAGGGAGCTGGGATCCGGATTCTTGGGTGGAAAATGCTCCCTAAGAGCCAGAAATTCCTCTGCTCTGAGTCAGGCTGGGCTCTCCTTTCCCCGGATCTGCTCCTTTCCCTCCTTGTTTGCAGTGCTGGCCCCGGATGAGGCACGACAGGCCCTGGCTTTGCAGGCAAACACGTATTTAGAAACCAGAGGGCTTTATCCCCTGCAATTATTATCACTTGAATGTAGGTCGGCTTGACAGCTTAGGTGGAAAATCATCTTCGGAGCGTTCTGGTGCTCTGCACTCACTGTCCTGTTAATCCCCACCCTGCTCCCACTTGGTTTTGGGGCAGAAAGCTGCGTTAGGAGCCGTTTCACCAGCGGAGGAGGCACTCAGGTGGGTTTGAAAGGCGGCCGCCTCCTCCCAAAGGCACAGGAGGGGGCTGGGGGCAGATGAGACGGGAAGAGCAGCTCCGAAACGCCTGGGGAGAGCTCCATTCATCCCTGTGCTCCTTGAAGGCGCCCATTCATGCCTGGTTTGTCCATCGCGGTCTGTCTGTCTGTCTGTCTGTCCGTCCCTCCCCACGGCTCTGCCGGGCTGCAGCGTTTGGGGACGCCGGCCGTGCCGCATCCCTCCTGGGAGGCAGCGCTCCATCCTCCCCCGCTCCACCCTAAACCTCCCCGCTGGATTTTTTCCTCCCGAAATCCCAACTTTCCTCCTTTCAAACGCCTCCCCCTCTCACGGCCGACCCCCTCCCCTGGGCCGGCGCTGGGAATGAATGGTCTGGTGGCCCTGCGATGCCATTGCCATGGTGACAGATGGCAGCGGGAGATGCGGGGATCAGGGTCACATGAGAGCAGCGGTAAATTCACGCAGTTATTTATAGGCTGCTGCTGCTGCTCCGGCGTTTATGGAAATGCGTCTGCCTTGGACCGTGCTCTCAGCCCCTCGCCGGCTCTGGGGGCACGGCTCTTCCAGGAGAGACATTACTCATGCTCTGCTCTAATCCAGACTGTTCCTGCTGCTCAGGCTGGTGTCGGAAAAGTACCAAGCACAGGGGCTGGTTTATTTTTATTTTTTTTGTTTCTGAGCCTGATTCTCTCTGATTCAGCCTCAGCCAAACGCAGCCGTGACCTGCCCGTGGTGTCTCCTGTGCTGGTGGCTGTGGTGTGACAGCCTGGGCCAGAACCTGAATTTTTGGGCCTGAAAATGTTCATGGCAGAGCCCAAATCCAGCTTTGTCTCATCTGGTTTTAGCTATGATACGCCTGGGAATGTTTCCATGCCTCAGTTTACCAACCAACAACACACTTGGGTGGCGTGTGCTGAACCAAAGGGAGATTTAAATCCACAGGGGAGGATTTGTGACACCTCAAGGTGTCATTGGGTCAGCCCTCCCCATCTCCAGCAGGGTTATCCCTGCTCCCTGGTGAGATGAGTGGCTGCTTCAGCCCCTCCTTCACAAGGATCCTTGATTTCTCTTTGTTTAAAACCCCCTAATCAGGCCACTCGATCTTCTTTTGGTTAATCTGGGTGTGCAGCCTTTGCTGCTGCTGGCACTTGCAGCCCTTGGGATCTGCAGCTCCCCTTCCCCAGCCCTCCAGGCTCAGGCCCATCATGAGACAGTGCCTGGATGCAACAAAAATCCAAAATTAGAGTCAGGGAATCATGGAGGGGTTTGGGTTGAAGGGATGGAGGTTTAAGGATGGCTCAAAGCCCATCCAGTGCCACCTCCTGCCATGAGCAGGGACATCTTCCACTGTCCCAGGCTGCTCCAAACCCTGTCCAGCCTGGTCTTGGTCACTGCCAGGGATCCAGGGGCAGCCACAGCTGCTCGGGGCACCCTGTGCCAGGCCCTCACCTCCCTGTCCCCTGCGTGTCCCCGCTGAGGTCCTGCCTGTCTGTCCTGTCCAATCTCCCTTTCCCAGCCTGGCCATCTCCTCCTTGGCCTCCATAGTTTGGGAAGTTCCCCAGGGAGGGCTGTGCCAAGATGCCTCATTTCAAACCCAGGAAGGACCAAGCCTTTGGAGAGGCCACGAGGACTGAGCAGAGGCCAGAGCAGCCCCTGGCAGGCACTGACCACATCCCACCTCTCCCAGCCTGGTTGGCATCATCATCCATCACTCCTGGACCACGTGGAGATGTTGCCACCAGCCAAGCAGACACCGTGGATTTCACACTGGGAGGGTGTTTTGATTTCTAAGTCATGACTGTGATGGGTTCCTTCCCTTTCCAGGGCTGAGCTGCCTCCCCCTCAGCCAGGCACAGGTAATGGAGCGTGGCCTGGTTCCTTCCCGGGGGAAGAGGCAGAGTTATGGCCATTGGTGCTGGCCCAGCTGCCAAGGACCTGGGAGAATTGATCATTCTGTGCCCAATGGGCTGGAAAGGGAAAGGGCTCTGAAGGCCAGGAATGTGGACAAACACTGCAATCCAGGAGCTGAGGGAGTGTGCTCTGAGGCTGGAGCTTTCAACCCTCTGGAGTTTGTCTCTTCCAAAAGTGTTTCTTCTCCTCTCAGGGTTCCTCACTGGGTGTTGGTACCAGCATCCCCCCACACCAGGAATGTACTGGTTGGGAAAATGCCTCCAGGCTCCATCGCTGGGGGTTGGGTGAGCTGGATGTGTGTTTTTAGGAGCAGGAACCTTTTCCATGAGGTGCTGAACCACAAACAAACTCCTCTGAAAACTTTTCCCTCTTTTCCCCACAATAAACCAAGCTAACAGCGCTGTGCTTTTCCTGATTAATCTGATTAGAGGTTTGCTGAGGGCAGCACTGAATAGAGAGGGAGGGCTGAGCCCTCCAGGTGTCCTGGGCTCTGCTCCCAACACCGAGCAGCCTGAGAGGCTGTGGGAAATTGGGTCTAAAAAGCCGGATTTTGCTCACCCTTGAGCTGTTTGTGCAAGGCATTCCTGCCTTTGTCCAGACTGAAGGTGCTGCTACATCCCCTGTCCTGCTGGCAAGGAAAGTGGGGTGCTTTCACCTGGAGAATTTTCTCTGTTAAAGGTGGGTTAAAGGTGGAGGGCTCCGAGCAGCCTTCCAGGAGCTGAAGGGGCAGACAGGGGAGCCAGAGCAGGATTGTTCCTCAGAAATCGGGGTGACAGGACAAGGGGGAAGGGGTTTGCACTGAAAGAAAGGGAATTTTGGTTTGAGATTAGAAAAAAATCCTGCCCTGTGAGGGTGGGGAGGCCCTGGCACAGGGTGCCCAGAGCAGCTGTGGCTGCCCCTGGATCCCTGGCAGTGTCCCAGGCCAGGATGGACATTGGGGTTTGGAGCAGCCTGGGACAGTGGAAGGTGTCCCTGCCCATGGCAGGGTTGTGAGATAAGGTGGTCATCAAAATCCCTTCCAACCCAAACCACCCACAGGTCTCTGATAACAAATCTGGGGACAGGGGTGACCAAACCCCCCAAACACTCCCTCCCCGGGGGAAGCAGCAGCCAGGAGGCCACCCCTAGGCATTTAATTTAATTTCATTAAATTTGGCATCTTTAGGGTCATTTGAAGGGGGTTTTATTTTCCCCCACAGCAAAACCAAACCCAGCCCTTGTGTCAGGACTCGATGCTCCTTTTCCCTGAACACGAGAGCCTCCCTCGGAGCAGGGGGGGTGGCCGGGCACCCCAGCTTTGACGCGCAGCCCTGGTGACTCAAGCCTGCGTCAGGGGCTGCGTGGAGCCCTTTCGCGTTGATTTTTTTTTTTTTTGTGTGCATTTTAATTTTTTTTTCTTTCTTAAAATTGCTTCCCCCTTTCTTTCTCTCTTTCTTTCTGTATTTCCCGGGAGCCGAGCGGAGTTACCTCCCTCCGGCGAAGGCGAGCGGGGCCGGGCCAGCCCAGCGCGCATCACCGGGCGGTGGCGGGGCGAGGGCGGGGGGACACCGGGAGCGGAGCCTCCGCTACCCCGGAGCTTCACGGCGGAGCCATCCCCGGCCGCTGCTCGCCTTTCCCGGCCGCTGCTGCCGCTCCCTTTCGCCCGGCTCCCTGCGGCACCGGCAGCCCCGCACCGGAGCGCGGGGAACCTGCGGGATTTCTACCGGGGGATTCGCCGCTTTCCTCCGGCACCGGGAGCAGTTTCTGCTGGAATCGGGCTGGTTTCATCCTCCCCGGGAGCCGCCGCACGCCGAGGTAAGGATGAAATGTGTGTTATACCCCCATCCTCGCTGCCGGGGGGCTCCGGGTGCCCCCTCCCCACCGCGGTCCTTTGAGGGGGAAGATGCTCAGGGCCGGGGGGGGTCAATGGAGGGGACAGCCCAGCCTGGAGACATCAGGCGTGGCCCTCAGGGTGGTGGCATCCAGGGCTGGGGGGACATTTCGAGGCAGCAGAACGGCTTCAGCCACTCCAGGGCTGGGGGGTCACGGCCGGGGGTGGCTCTGGGCTCCTGCCCCGCTCCTGCTGCTGGGGGGGCTCATCCCGTCTGAGGAGGGCTGGAAATGGAGCCTCCAGGTTGACCTTGACAATAACATTGGGAGAGGAGGAAGCGTTGGGCTGCAATGAATATTTCAGTCCCAGCCCCTGGAGTGCTGGGGGGGTTTTGTCCCTTCTTTTATTTTGATGCTGCTCCCCTGAGTGGGGATGGTTGGGTTTGAGGTAGAAAATGGGGTTTGGGGTCCTGGTTTGGTGAAATTCCCATTATTGGATGTGGCCCCCTCGGTGCATTTATTGCACTGCTGGATACACCCCAAGGTGTGGTTTTTTTGGGCTGGCCTCTTGGCCAGGTCCAAATTTCCATCGCCCCGGCAACGTGGGGCTCAAACCAGCTGAGAAATCTGCTCCCAGCTCTTTGCAGAGGACCCAGAAGGTGAAATCCTGCTGCCTGGATCACGCCTTGTGTCTGAAGCACCTGAGGTTTGAATCCACCAAGAGCTGATGTAACTATTTCTGGTCTTGGTAGGAAAAAAACCTGGAGCACCGCAGCAGCTGAGCTATTCTGGGCAGGGCGGAGAGTTCCTTGTGAATATTTCTCCAGAGGTGTCAGGACTAGGTCAAGGAACCTGGCTGGGGGTGTGAGTGCTCCAAGGGAAATGAAATGTGGGTCTGAGCTGCCCACTGGGATGAGCTGGAGATGGTTCTGCTGAAATCAGTAGGAATAGAAGGGTTCGGTTTAAATCTGGAATGACTCCACTGCTACTTCAGGCTTGCACAGAGCAGGGAATCTGGAGAAATTATAGCAGAGCTGGAGTTGTGAGGATCAAATGTACTCCGAATTTGATGCTGACCTGTGCAGGTCCAGGTGAAACCATCGCTGTGGGAGGAGAGGTCCTGCTTTTACCCCACCCCGGGCTGGGTTTGGACTTGTTTGTTTACAAACGTGGCAGCAGCTTCATGAATGACAACAGGGAAAGGCAGCGCTTACACTGGGGGTTGGATGCTGCCCGTTTGTTGCTTTTTGGGATAAATCTTGGCGGGTTTGGGGTTCAGGCAGTCACCTCTGGCTGGAGTGGGTGAGTTACAATGGGTGGCTGAGGTCTGAGTGGAGAACAATCATCTGGTGAATCCATCCAAGCCCTGGGGGGATCATATGATGGTTGGCTTTGCTCTGGTGTCACGTTATTGCAGCTGTGTGTGTTCCTGTGCTACCAAAGCAGACGTGAAAGTAGCTCCAACAGATGAATCAAGGGGTTTGTACACTTGGTGACAAACCCAAGTGCCAGGGCTGCTCCTCCACCCGTGTCCATCTCGTGACTTGTGGGCAAAACCGCCTTTTTTGGAGGCTTCTTGGCACCTATTTGGGGTAAAAGTCACTGTGGTGTCCCAGCCGTGTCCCTCTGAGGTGGGACAGGACCCACCTGGGCTGGGCTGGGCAGAGCAGCCCCCCCGGGCTGGAGCAGGGGGCTGGGGCAGCCCCTCTCTGCTCTCCTGGGAGGGATTGGGGGTGATTTTATTTATAACATCTGGAGAAAGGCACCGGGCTGGGTGGGTGCGAGGCAGAAGCGGGGGCGGCTCTGATTCATCAGCTCTCGTGTGTCACGATGCTACCGCGGGACGGGAAGGACAAGGGGCGGCTCCAGCGCCTCCCGGGGCAGTGCGGGCTCTGTGTGACCGAGCTGCTCCCATCCCCAGCCCTGAGAGGCTTCTCGCAGGTGTCCCCGTGCTCTGTCACCGTGTCACGCTGACCCCGTGTGAAGTTGGTGTCTCCTCAGGGGTGGCTGTGAGCCCTGCTGGCACTGAGTCACCCCCTGTCCTCTCCACACGGTGCTAATTAGCGGGGCTCGTTTTAACGAGGGGAGAACGGGAGCAGCCCTAATGAGCCCAGATGGTAAAACCCGTTCCGTGTGCAGCCAGAGGCCGAGCAGGGAGGAGCAAACCCCAGCACGGAGCGGATTTAAGATGGAGATGCCTTGGACCAGCCTTGGCTGGTGGAAAAGGGAGCTTTGTGTGGCAGAGGCTGTGGGAATGTCCTCGGGGCAGGGCACGGGTGGTCAGAGCTGCAAAAACTCTGCCTTGGGCAAAAAAAAAAAAAATCTCTTCTCGGGGCTTTGAAGAGAAGTTTGGGTGCTGCTGGGAGGGTCCTGCCCTTGGTTTGGAAGAGCGGGATGCTTCCCAAAGCTCTGCCAGGCAACCCCCATCCCACCAGAGAGGCTGTGCTGACCTCAGGAAGCAGCAGGAGCTGCCTGGGCTGGGTTTCTCACAGCTTGGGCTGGATGGGATGTGCACCCAGATCTCCTTCCTCTGGCAGTGCAGCACAGAGGGAGCACGGGAGGGATCCGTGCTCCTTCCCTCCGCCTCTGCTTCCAGGGCTCGCTGCTCCTGGGTCACCTTGGCTCTGTCCCCTCCCCTCCCTGTTCCAGTCTCCTCATCTCCACCCGGCCCTGCGTGCAAGATTTCCCCGGCTCTGAGTGCCAGGGAGGATGAGGAGCTGCAAATTGCTGCTCAGATCTCCCAGCCCGGAGCTGAAGGTGGATTTCCACCTCCTGAAATCCCTCAGTTCCTCTGTCCCCTCCTTTCCCTGCTCTGTGACCTTGATGGGGTGAGCTGGACCTTCCTGGGCCTGGTGAGCTGGATGCTTCTCCAGGAACATCATTCCCACCTCTTTAGGAGCTGTGGGGGATTTGTGTGAAAGCTGAAAGGGGAGAAATGGTAATGGTGAGGCAGGAAGGGACCAGCAGAGTCCCCAGGGGTTGAAATGCTCGTTTTCAATTCACCCAATCTCATCTTGTGGCTTTTCCTGCCTCAGTTTCTCCTTTCTGGACCCAAACAAGGGATAAATGTAGAATTTGGACACGGGAGAGGAGAAATTCCATCCTGTGCCCCATCATCTGGACCCAGACCACGTTTGCTGCCCGTGGCTGCTCTCCTTGGGCTCTGCTGTAAATCCCCATCTCCTCCCTGCCTTCCCCTGTGCTCCCAGGCCCAGCTGAAAGCTTTGCTGACACATTTCCAGCCTGTTTATGGCTCCCCAGCTGCCTTCCCAGGAAAGCAAGGATGGGCTGAGGCAGGACACGTGGCTCAGAGCCTCCCTCCTCCCCTGACCCCTTTGTGCTGCTGCTGGCAGGGCTGGGGGGGTGTGAGGGGTCTTCATCCACCCCAAACAGCAGCTTTTGGGATTGGTGGGAGCCTCTGAGCAGGGATTGAACCCCCTGGGTGTGACAAGGCAGGAGCTTCTCCATCCCTGCCCTTTCCCTGCTGGGTTGAATCCGGTTTGTCCCATGGCAAACCAGCTCCACGTGCCTTGGATCCGCTGCAGGGGTGGTTCCCAGCCAGGCCAAAGGGGTTTGGGGTCACCCTGTGCCACCTGGGCAGGAGGACAGGGATGTGGGGTGTCCCTTTGTGCAGGCAGGAGCTCAGCCCAGGGGCCTGGCCGGGGCACAGGGCTCAGGGAATGCTGGTTGCTGTCTGAGGAGTCAGACATGAAGGCATCCACTGGGCCCAGGGAAATGGGAATGCTGGGCAAGGACACACCCAGGGACACGGAGCAGGGTCAGGTGGGTTCATCCCAGTGTGTCCTCCCCTAACTCCTGCTCAGAGACACCAGCACTGCCCACAGCACACACACTGGGCCTTTCCCAGCTCCTGCTGTGGGAAAAGCCCCGTTCCCTCTCCAGCTGGGTGGCACCAGCACTGCTTGTACCTGGGCAAAGCTGGGGGTGCAAAGGCAGCCCCGGGCTGGCAGCAGGAGTGAGGTTCTTGCAAGCCATGGGCTCTGAAAAACCCTAATCTGCTTTCCAAAGAGAGAGAAAAAATGCACATTTAAGAAAATTAAGGTCATGGGGACTAAGTAAACAAGCTGAATCTCCATCTGTCGGTGACAAGGGGTTTCTATCTCTTCCCAGCCCGGAAAGCTCCTGGTTGTCAGCTGATCTGCCTTGTCTTTCTCACAGGGTGGTTGTTATTTTTGGCAGATGAATTTTTGATTAAATTCCCCTTTCAACCAACAAAATGCTCGGAAATACCTTTCTCAGATGGATTTGGACTGTGCTTTTCCATCTGAGGGTGCAGACCTTGGGGCTGATGCAGGAGGCTGTGGGAATGACCAGGAAGAGCCCTGGTGACCCGGCTGTCCCTGGGTGCTGCTCCTGGGCTCTGTGGGTTGGTGCCTCGGTGCAGGCTCTGCCTGGGCTCCTCTCCCAGTCCCAGCAGGGGTGGGGATGGTGAGAGCTGGGTGTGCTCATGGATTCCCTGCTGGGAATGATCCCCTCTCCTTCAGGCCTGGATCTCTGCCAGGCAGTGCCACCGTGCCCAGGCTGGGCCTGAGCCATGGGGAGGCAGCAGGAGCTCCCCAGTCCGGCCATGGGGACGGTGCCAGAGCCGTGCCAGGATCGAGATTTGGATCTCTGCTGTGGTTTTCCCCTCTGGTTTAGTTTGGGCTCATCTCCCACGGGCAGGAAGACTTGTGCCCATGACCTTCACCTTCATGCCAATGTTTAGAGAACCCTTCCCCATGCCATTAAAGCAGCCAAGCAGCCCTGCTGATCCCCCAAATCCTTTGGGAATGTTTCTGTCTGGAGTGTCCTCCAAGGCTCTGAGAGCCTCTGGGGCTCTGTAGGAGCTGGAAGGACCCTGCTCCTCCAGGACCTGTGCCCTGGGGCCTCTCAGCTCCTCAGAACAACTCAGGAGGGCCCTAAACTGGGGAGAGGAAGAGGCTGAGATCCAGAGGGATGTTGTGGGGTCTGACTCCATGGGGCTGGCCTGGCTCAGCACCCCCTGCCCTGGAGCTGGGCACTCTCCTGGGACACCCCAACCCTCGGAGGTGCCCAGCCACTGAACTCTGGGGGCTTGGCCAGCACATCCTGGATCTTCTTGGCTCCCTCCCTAATCCCAAGAGACGCTTTAGCCCCAAGGCTGAGTCCTCTCGGAGCTCTGAGCCTCCCTGGCTCTGAAGGAGCAGACAGGGAGCAGCAGAGCACCCTCGGGTGATTCACCCCGGTCTGCACGAATCCACACAGAGCCTGACCCAGAGCTGATGGAAATCCTGCCCTTCCCTGGCTGCTGGATGAGCCCTTCCTGGGCCCTGTGCCCCATGCCCTGTACCCTGTGCCCCATGCCCTGTGCCCCATNGCCCCATACCCCGTGCCCCATGCCCTGTGCCCCGTGCCCTGTGCCCCGTGCCCTGTGCCCCATAGCCCATGCCCCGTGCCCCGTGCCCGTCCCCACCCGGCTGTGCCGCTGCAGCCCCGGGCAGCCGTGTGCCAGTAATTGCCGCGATCAGCGGCGAGCGGTTTGTGTGAATGAGCCCTCGTTAGGAAATTAAACATCGCCGGTCTGGGTTGGAAAAAAAAAATAACTCCAGCGGCTTCTCCCGAGGAGCCGGATCCAGGAAAGATGTGGAGCCGAGATGGTTGCCTGGCAACGGATGCAGCCGACGGTCGAAAATAGATTTTTAAATTTTTTTCTTATAGGAGCAGGGCCTGGCAAAGGGGGAACTTCCGTCAGGGGTGAGAAAACACCAAGGTGGGGGTGGGTGAGGAGGGGGAGGTTTCCTGCTCCCGGAGCTTTGCTGGGCTGGGGCACCGTGCTTGGGGTGGGGATGGGCTTTGCTGCCTGGGCTGAACCCACTGCCCTGAGAAGGGTTGGGATCGTGGCTGAACTGGATTAAAAATGCTCAGAGAAGAGCTGGGAATGGCTCTGGAGAAGCCCCCAGGGTTGGGAGGAGGTGTTGGTGCTGCCCAGCTGGGGTGGGTCAGGTCAGCACAGCACCATCGCTCTGCCATGGCCCAGCCACCCCCGGGTGTCCCCTGGGAGCAGGGATGGACAGCACAGGACAGCACAGGACAGGACAGGACAGGACAGGACAGGACAGGACAGGACAGGAGGAGCTGCAGCTCTTCAGGAGGGTCCCTTGTCCAAGCTGAGGGGTTTGTTATCACAGTTCTGTGTTTTCTCCCCAGCTGATGTAGCCCCACAGTCCAATCCAGGGTGGGAAGCGCCCATGTGACCCCAGTTCTCCCAGTATGGAGAGGAGGGACACGGTGCTTTCCCAGTTTGGGGTTCCCCAGCCCAGTGGAGCAGATTTTCACGATGTCACCAAGATTTTTGAGGCAGGGGAGAAATCTGCAGGGCTGGGCTGGGTTCTGGGCACCTCCTGAGGTTCCTCTGTGCAGGATCTCTCCTCCTGACCCACTGAAGGCTGGGAAAGCCGGGGGGCCAGGGTTGATGGCTTTGCCTTGGCTGCTGCTGTTTTTGCAGCCATTATCTGGTGTAAAGCTGCCTGAGGAGATTCAGTGTCAGGCTCCAAGGCTTTTAAGTCACTTCTGGTAACCTTCTGGGATGCAGAGACAGCCTGGGCATTTGTCACTGTCCCCTGAGTGCTCCCAAGCTGTCGTGGAGCAAAGCCTGGGCCATGCTGATGGTCAGAAGGGGAGGGCAGAGCCTTGGCCAGGGCTGGGTTTGGTGCCAGGCCCTGGGAGGTTCTGCTGCTGGGCTGGAGGTGTTAGAGGGGAGGAGAGGTGATGGGACCACCTCCATCACCTCTCACCTTCCCTGGAGCCCAGGGAAATTCCTCTCTCTGGGACACAGGAGGCTCTTCCCCATGAATGAGAGCAGCTGGGGCTGCCTCTGGATCCCTGGAAGTGTCCAAGCCCAGGCTGGACAGGGCTTGGAGCAGCCTGGGAAGGTGGAGGGTGTGGAAGGTGTCCATGCCCATCCAGGGCTGGGGTTGGATGAGCTTTAAGGTCCCTTCCCACCCAAACCATTCTGGCATTCCATAATTCTCAACCAGAGCTGTCTCAAACGGGAGGATTCCACACAGAATGCTGCTCCTGGTCCACCATTCCTGCAGCAGGAGACCCTCCAGGTTCAGATGAAGGTCCCCAAGACATGGGACACCCTTCTGTCCTGGTGCTGCCGGTGCCACCAGGTCACCTGGGGATAACACAAAGCCGACTGACCCCAGCTGACCCTTCCCCACGCAGGTCCTGCTGATGAAGAGGAGGTGAGGCCCGAGCTGTAGCTCACTCTCTGCTCTGTTCCCTGTGGGACCTTCCTCCTGTTCCCTGGCCCATCCCAGCCCCGGCGCTGCCTGGAGCCGTCCCCATGCCCAAGAACAGCAAGGTGACGCAGCGGGAGCACAGCAGCGAGCATGTCACCGAGTCGGTGGCCGACCTGCTGGCCCACCAGGAGCCCGTGGACTACAAACGCAGCGTCCTCAACGTGACAGGGGAGCCCTGGGACAAGCAGAAGGACGGGGACGAGGACCTGGAGGCGGAGAACCGGCCGGCATGGAACAGCAAGCTGCAGTACATCCTGGCCCAGATCGGCTACTCCGTGGGGCTGGGCAACGTCTGGCGCTTTCCCTACCTCTGCCAGAAGAATGGAGGAGGTGAGAGGTGGGGCAGGGATGGGGGCAGCCCGTGGAGAAGGGGGTGAGACCCAATCCTGCCTGGCTGCGTGTTGGGGTGTGGGTCCTGGGAGAGGGCAGGGGTTATGTGGGCTCTCACATGGGTTATTTGGGCTCTCACAGGGGTTGTTTGGGCTCTCACATGGGTTATTTGGGCTCTCACAGGGGTTCTTTGGGCTCTCACAGGGGTTCTTTGGGCTCTCCAGTCTGTTGTTTGGGCTCTCCAGTCTGTTGTTTGGGCTCTCCAGTCTGTTGTTTGGGCTCTGAAGGGGGCCAGGGCTGCCAGAAGCTGTGCTGAGATGTGGAAGTCTCCAGCATGGGGCCTCTTCCTAAGGGTGTCCACCTGCCCGCTCCAAAGTCACAGTGAATCCCAGGCTGGGAGCCAGGATTTCTGGCTGCACCCCCTGGTTCCTCTTGGGGCAATTTGGAACTCAGGGCTAAAAAGGGAACAGAGAGTCCCTCCATTTCCCTGGGTCCTTGAAGCCACATTTTGGGGTTCCATCCTCCAGCCAGCCCAATTTTACTCATCCCACTCCACGCCTCCTCCGTGGGTTTCCAAGGGCAGCCCAGAGGGGCCAGGTCTTTCCCAGCTGTGCTGAGCCCCAGCACCCCTCACGACACGGATGACAGAGTGTGTTCCTCATCATTAACCCAAACCCAGCCCCTTCCCAGCCGTGTTGGAGGAAGCCAGGACCAGCCCAGTGGCCCCTGAGCTCTCCCTGTCCCCAGTGCTGCATCCTCTGCCCTGGCCCCAGCCCTGCAGCTGCCCAACCTGCAGCGCTCTCAATAATTCAAACATCTCGTGTCCTGCTCAGGATGAGTCATCCTGCCAAACACAGACCTGTGCAGTCAGCACTGCCCTCCCGGGGCTGCCCCCTTCCCTTCCCTTCCCTTCCCTTCCCTTCCCTTCCCCTCCCCTGTATCCCAGCACCCCCCTGAGCCCTGCTTTGGCTCGGTTTTGGCCCAGCCCGGCTCTGCACGATGTGTTCACCCCCAGTTCAGGGCTGGGAGAGCCCCTCTGGCTCCATCACACAGCTGTGCACAGCTGGCCTCAGGTCGCCAAAGACATTTTCCCCATTAAATGAGGTTTAGAAGCAGCTCAGGCCCAGAGGTTGGAGAACCAGAATCCTTCTTCTTTACAAGGATTAACTCAGCTGTACCTCAGTTTCCCCATGGCCACAGCAATCCTTAATTAGCCATAATTAGTGCAACCAATGAAAAATCCTCAGCTTTCAGTGAGCTCTGTGCTGCCCTGGGTATTTGGGGGGCTCTGGCCCCAGCTGAGCAGCTGCTGGGCTATCGAGGTGCAGCTGGGATTCCTCCTGGTGTATTCCTCAAATCTGGGGCTGAACTTGCACTCTGAACGTGGGGAGCATTAAAGGAGTGGGTTTTGGACAGAGGAACAGATGGGGTGTGGGATGGAGATGGGAACTGAGGCAGCACAGCCCTGACATTGCTGCAGCAGAGGAGAGGAACAATGGGTTTGACCCATCCTGTGGTGGGCTCCAGGGGCAGGGACTGGGATAAGCAGCTGATTTAGGAGCTCCCTGCTGTGATAGAACATCTTCCTGCAGCAGCACTGAAACCAAAAGGCTTTTACAAGCTGCCCCAACCACTGCCACTATTGCATGGATGGGGAAACTGAGGCACAGGGCTGGGAACTGGCCTGAGCAGCAGATTGCTGGGCTTGGCTTTTCCTTTTGCCCAAGTGGCATCACCTGCCTGTCCCATGGGGCAGACACCCATTCTCTGCCTTTTCCTCCTGCCCTGTCTACCCCTCTCAGCTGGGATTCCCACCAGGCCGTGAGGCTGCTGCCAGCCAGGATGCAGGAGTCTGGGAGGGATGGACAGACCATTCCTGGTGCTCTGAGCAGCTCCAGGATGTGACAGCACTGGCTGCTTTCCCTCCTGCTCCCCGAGCAGGTGTCTGTGGGGGAGAACAGCGGCGTGCTGGGGGCAGGATGGGCTGGAGCCAAATTCCCGGGACTCAGAGTGCTGGGAGCCAGCAGGGGCTGGCAGTGCTGCCCTGCTGCTGCACAGGCAGGAGCTGCTGTGCACCTTTCCAGGCACCACAGGAACAAAATCTCCAATACTGGACAAATTTGCCTCTGAATCCGTCCATCTGTCCCATGTCCACCTGTCTGTAGGCTGAGATACCCAGGGCTGTGCTGCAGGGATGGGATGCTCCTGGTCCTTCCTGAATTTCCCTGAGCTCCAGCTCTGCTCTCTGCCTCTCCTTGGATCCTCCCAATCACCCAGGGCTGCTGCACCTCAATTTCTCTCCCTACCCACATTTTTAACACACCGTCCCCACCCATGCCAGGGCTGATCTGCTGTGCAGAGTCCCTGCCTGGAGCAGCACCCCCTGCCCCAGGTCCTGTGGTGGCTGTCACCAGGGTGTCAATCCAGGTGGGAATTTCGGTTGTCTTTGGAGTGTCTGCCACCCTGCAGGAGCCAGGCACGTTCTCCTGAGCCCATTCCTCAGGTGCTGGCAGGAGCTGGAGTGGTTCCTTGGGCGGGGGCTGCAGCACGAGTCACCGCATCCTTCACGGGCATCGCTTCAGCTCCGGGGACCAGCGGCTCCTCCTCAGCCCCGGCAGCCACACAGACACTCCCCGAGCTTTGATCTGAGCTGTTCCTGCTCCTCAGAGCGTGCAGGGTGGCACAGGGCGTGGTGCTGCTGCTGCTGGGAGTGTGGGATAGGCAGGGGATGTGTTGGGACAGGGGGAACAGGACGGCTCCTGTGTGTCCAACATGGCCATGGGATGGGTCACAGGATCACAGGGAAGGGGGTGTTGGTGGCTGTGTCTGGGCTCTGTTCTGGAAGCAGGAACCTGCCTGGCCTGCAGGAACTCTGCTGCCCTGCTCTGGGGTACCAGTGGGATGCTGTGTCCCCTGGGATGTTCACACAGTCGGGGTCACACCTGGAGGAATCCAGAATTAAATCAAAAGAGGGTGCAGGGAAAAGGTTTAGTTCAACTGACACGTGCAGCCAGGGCTCAGCCACACCAGCACAGAGAATCCCTCTGAGCCCCAGCATTTCACAGTCCCAGGGAATGTGGCTGTGTCCCCAGGGGTCAGCTCATGGAGGTGGCTCCTTTCACATGGACATTTGTCTGTCTTTGCTTCCACACACGTGTTTGCTCCTCTCCACAGCTTCTCCTCTGGCCAAGCTCTGATCTGCATTCCTGGATCACAGAATCATGGAAACATTTGGTTTGGAAAAGCCCTCTGAGATCATTGAGTCCAACCATTAACCCAGCACAGGGCCACCACCAGCCCCTGTCCCCAAGTGGCACACCCACACAGCTTTTGAACCCTTGCAGGGATTGGGATTCCCCTGCTGCCCTGGACAGCCTGTGCCAGTCCCTGACCCTTTCCATGAAGAAATTTATCCTAATATCCAATCTAAGCCTCCCCTGGTACAACTTGAGGCTGTTTGCAAATGAACCAATGCACCAGGCAGAGCCTGTCAGTCTTGGTTTGGAAAGGCAGGTGTCTGTCAGGAAAGCTGGAGCTTCCCTTGGAATGGAGAATGTAAACCTCCTCCCTCTGAATTATTATAATTTTGAAATCAAGGGGCTCTCAAGCAAAGATATGGGAATAACATNAGTGCACACAGGCTGTGCTGCTGTTCCCAATCCCAGGTTTATCCAGGTAGGAATGCTGGGCTCCTCCCCTGGGTGCAGCATCTCCCCATGGATGATGGAATTGTCTCAGCCATGGCTGAGCCTCGATGGCCCATGAACAGCAGAGATCCCTGCAGGGAGGATGGGTCCTGGAAGAGATAAAGAACAAACACCTCCCCAGCTGGTTTGAACAGATGATAATAGAACACAAACTGCTGGTTACATCCTGCATTGCAACCCAAGACACACTCCCAGCTCTGCCCTGTTTGTCCACCCATGTCCATCTGTCCTTGGCTGCACTGAGGCAGGGAGATCTATAATGACCTTCCTGTCCCTTCCAGGTGCCTACCTGGTCCCATACCTGGTGCTGCTCGTCATTATCGGGCTGCCCCTGTTCTTCCTGGAGCTGGCAGTGGGGCAGCGGATCCGCCGGGGCAGCATCGGCGTCTGGAATTACATCTGTCCCCGCCTGGGGGGCATTGGCTATGCCAGCTGCCTGGTGAGTGCACCCCAGGGACCCTCCAGCCCCACCTCGGGGTGTGTGGGAGAAGGAAAACCTCCAGGAGCCCCATGGGGAGGGTCAAGGGATGTTTTTGCAGCTCCACTCATGGTTCCTGGGCTGGTTTGGGAATGGGCCCATCCCCTGATCCTGGCCAGCCCCGCTTCCCTCTGCCCCCTGTGCAGCAGGAGGTCACTGCCCTGTGGTTTGACCCATGTCCTCCTCCTTCCTCCCCTGCCCAGGTCTGTTTTTTTGTTGGTCTCTACTACAACGTCATCATCGGCTGGAGCATCTTTTACTTCTTCAAGTCCTTCCAGTACCCCCTGCCCTGGAGCGAGTGCCCCATCGTGAAGAACGGCTCCGTGGCTGGTGAGGGACAGAAGCTGGGCTGAGAGGGAGCAGTTCCCAGGGAAAGGGGGCTGTGGGGCACTGTGGGGCGCTGTGGGACACTGTGGGACACACCATCCCCCCCAACAGAAGGTGGGGCCACAGGAGGTGTCTCCTGGGGCACTGGATCCCCTCTGGCCCAGCTGCCCTGGCCGTATGGAGAGCTTCCCCTTGGGTTGGATGAGTGTCTCCCATGCTCTCTAACCCCACCAATGGGGTTTGATGCCATTTTGGGAATCCAGAGTCACCACTGATGGGATTTTCAGGCTGCCTCAGTGCTTGAGGCCAGGATCTGACCCAGGCCCATAAAGGGAGGCAGTGAGAGTCAGGCAGGGGCTGCTCCACTGCCCCACTGAGCCATGGATGGAGCTGATGGTGTTTAATAACACCTGAGCATCAACTTGGGGCCCTCTGAGACATTTTATGGCAAATGGAAATGTCTCTCCCTGTATTTAACATCTCATTTTCACCTGGCAGTGGTTTTATGTCCTGTTTCTTCTTTTCCCTGCTAGGAACGAGCCCCATTAATTTCTGTGCCTCAGTTTCCAGAGGTGTCTCCCTTCCCTGGCTGGCTCCAGTGGGTCTTTGATCCACCCAGGAGACAGTGGGTGACTCTCCCCCTCATGCTCTGCTGCCTCTGCTCTGTTGCAGTTGTGGAGGCTGAATGTGAGAGGAGCTCAGCCACCACCTACTTCTGGTACCGGGAGACCCTGGACATCTCCAACTCCATCTCCGAGAGCGGGGGGCTGAACTGGAAGATGACCCTGTGTCTGCTGGTGGCCTGGAGCCTCGTTGGCTTGGCCATGATCAAAGGCATCCAGTCCTCGGGGAAGGTGGGTGTTGGTGGCCCCCTGAGCCTGCCTGGGCTCTGTCCTGGAAGCAGGGACCTGCCTGGACCACGCTCTCCTGCCCTGCTCTGGGGTACCAGTGGAATGCTGTGTCCCCTGGGATGCTCCAGAGGAATCCAGAATAAGATCAGGAGAGGGTGTAGGGAAGAATTTAGTTCAACTGACACGTGCAGCCAGGGCTCAGCCACACCAGCACAGAGAATCTCTCTGAGCTCCAGCACTTCCCAGAATCAATTAGGCTGGAAAAGGCCTTTGAGGTGATCAAGTCCAAGCTGTGACCCAGCACCACCCTGTCACCCAGACCATGGCACTGAGTGCCACATCCAGGCTTTCCTTAAAGAGCTCCAGGGACAGTGGCTCTGCCACCTCCCTGGGCAGCCCATTCCAATGCCCAGTCACTCATTCTGTGAAGAATATTTACCAATATCCAGCCTAAACCTCCCCTGGCACAGCTTAAGGCTGTTTCCTCTTGTCCTGTCACTGGGAGCAGAGCCCAATCCCCACCTGGCTGCACCCCCCTGTCAGGGAGTGATGAGGTTTCCCCTGAGCCTCCCCCAGGATAAACAACCCCAGCTCCCTCAGCTGCTCCTCACAGGATTTGTGTTCCAGAGCCCTCACCAGCCTTGCTGCCTTCTCTGGACACGCTCCAGCCCCTCAACATCTTCCCAAAATTGGGGGCCCAGAACTGGACACAGCTCTAGAGGTGTGGCCTCACCAGTGCTGAGCACAGGGGCAGAATGACCTCCCTGCTCCTGCTGGCCACACCATTCCTGACCCAGGCCAGGTGTCACTGTCTCTCCTGGCCACCTGGGCGCTCTGCTGGCTCGTGTCCAGCTGCTGTCAGCACCCCCAGGTCCCTTTCTGCCTGGGCACTGCCCAGCCTCCTGTGCCACCCTGCCCCGAGGGGCCCCACCCCATCCTGGGGAGGGAAATGCTCCCTCGTCCCCGCTGTCAGCTGTCTGTAGGTGGGATGGGAGGGATGGGAGGGATGGGAGGGTGGCTGTCCCAGGAACTGAGGCTGTGCTGTGCTCATCCCTCCTGCTCCAGGTGATGTACTTCAGCTCCCTCTTCCCATACCTGGTGCTCGTTTGCTTCTTGGTGCGGGGCCTTCTGCTGCGTGGGGCCGTGGATGGGATCATGCACATGTTCACACCCAAGGTGAGAGCTCCCAGCCCAGCAGACTCCAGTCAGGTTCCCCTGCTGGTTGGTCATGCCCTATTTCCCTTATTCTCTTATTATTCCCCTCATTTTTCCTCCCCATCCCAAAAAATCAGAGTACCAGCCCCAAACTTGGGGATCCTGAGAGATCATCAGGATGTGGATTGGCTCCCAAAATTCAGGACAGGCCACGAGCCTCACAAACTCACCATGCTCAGCCACCCAGATGCCAGGGTGGGGGGCACAGATGTGCCCAAGGGAATATATAAACATAAAGATTTAATGCAGAGATGCTGACTGGCAGCAAAACCTCTGCTGGTGGTATGCACTTATTAATTAACCGGCTAATTAATTAATTAAGCAGAGATGTAGATGAATCAGCTCAGCCAGCGAGGCTGTTACAAGACATTAATTATGGTCCCTTGATGAATGATGCTGGGGAGGCCTCCAGGCTGCAGCTCTGGCTCCCAGGAGAGGAGGAATGTGGCTGAGGGGGATCAGGAGTTAAAACAACCCCCCAGCCAGGATTTCAGTGCTCCAGGAGCTCTGGAAGCAGGAGATGGCATGGGGAGGATGGACACCCACCCTGGGCTGGGGGGACACGGACTGGGAAGCTGCAGAGGGAGAGATGGAACCCCCAGTTCCACTCTGGGGCAGGTGGAGCAGGCAGAGATGTGGTCAGGTCAAACCTTGTGTCCTGACCTCTCCATGCCTCAGTTTCCCCCTCTGCATGAGGGAGGAGAAGGCCCTGTGAGTGCTGGGTGAGGTCAGACCTGACAGAGCACTGAATCCATGGCAGATCATGGAATCATGGAGTGGTTTGTGTTGGAACAGGCCTTAGAGACCATTTCCTTCCACTGCCACACCAAAGCAGCCCAGAGCTGCTCCAAAACCGGCTCAGCCCTTCCAATGTAGCTCTGGGATGGGCTGTGGGGCCACCAGGCCACCTGACTTCTTCTTCTGTCTCCCTTCCAAGCTGGACAAGATGCTGGACCCCCAGGTGTGGCGAGAAGCAGCCACGCAGGTTTTCTTCGCCTTGGGGCTGGGTTTTGGGGGGGTCATTGCCTTCTCCAGCTACAACAAGCAGGACAACAACTGCCACTTCGATGCCACCCTCGTGTCCTTCATCAACTTCTTCACGTCTGTGCTGGCCACCCTGGTCGTGTTTGCTGTGCTGGGCTTCAAGGCCAACATCATGAACGAGAAATGTGTGGTGGAGTAAGATTTGCTTCTTCTCTCTTTGGGGTGGGCAGGTCTTTGGTGGGTCTGGAGGCAGAAAAGTGCTCTGGGGCTGGATGATCCTGGGGTTTGGCGGCCCCGAATTCCCGATGGTCAAGACCTGGATTTCCAGAGATGCACCACCGTAGCTGGGGGAGTTGGACATTCAGCTCCTCCAACCTAAAATCCAGCCCCAAATGGGCTCTGAATCTGCAGATTGGGTGTGAATCCAATGTGTCTGAGGTGCCCTGCACCACCTGGGGGGTTCTGCTCTCCCTTAGGAACGCTGAGAAGATCTTGGGCTACCTGAACACCAACGTGCTGAGCCACGACCTCATCCCACCCCACGTGAACTTCTCCCACCTGACTGCCAAGGACTACAACGAGATGTACAGGGTGATCATGACGGTGAAGGAGGGGCACTTCAAGGAGCTGGGCCTGGATGCCTGCCTGCTGGAGGATGAACTCAACAAGGTACCTGGTGGCACTCCTGGTGGGACCAGCAGGTCACCCACCCCACTGCCCCTCCCTGTGTCAATCCCGGGCGCGTGGAACTGGAAAAACAACTTTTAGAGACCCTCCAGGGATGGGGAATCCAAGTGCCTGCCCAGCACACAGGAGTGCTCCTGGGGTGGGAGAAGCTCTGTCCAGTACAAGTCCAGCAGGGTCATCACCAGTTCATCTCCAGTACCGGACTGGGGTTTTCTTTCCTTGAAGAGGGTTTGGTGAGGGAGATCTGAGACATCAGGGGCTCCAAATCTGTGTCCCTGACAAGTTTCTTCTCACCTCTTGGTCCTCTCCCCACCTCAACAGTCGGTGCAAGGGACTGGCCTGGCCTTCATTGCCTTCACAGAAGCCATGACCCACTTCCCAGCCTCGCCCTTCTGGTCTGTCATGTTCTTCCTGATGCTGATCAACCTGGGCCTGGGGAGCATGATCGGGACCATGTCGGGCATCACCACGCCCATCATCGACACCTTCAAGGTGCGCAAGGAAGTGTTCACAGGTGAGGGCTCTTCTCCTGCCGCCTCCTTGGGGAGGGCTGGGGGTCCCCATTCCTTGAGGAGTCACTCCAGGAGAGTGGGGACAGAGCACTGGGCCGGGATGAATCAGGGAATGGACCTTGTGGTGTCCCCCAGGTACCTCTGCTGACCATGCCCATGCAGGAAATGGACCTTGTGGAGGTCTTGGTGTCCTCTGCTGGCCATGATTATGCAGGGAGTGAACATTGTGGAGGTTTTGGTGTCCCTCAAGGACATCTGCTGACCATGCCCATGAAGGGAATGGACCTTGTGGAGGTTTTGGTGTCCCTCAGGAAGCTCTGCTGACCATGCCCTTGCAGGGAATGGACCTTGTGGAGGTCTTGGTGTCCCTCAGGAGGCTCTGCTGACCATGCCCACGCAGGAAATGGACCTTGTGGAGGTCTTGGTGTCCCTCAGGAGGCTCTGCTGACCATGCCCATGAAGGGAATGGACCTTGTGGAGGTCTTGGTGTCCCTCAGGAGGCTCTGCTGACCATGCCCATGCAGGGAATGGACCTTGTGGAGGTCTTGGTGTCCCTCAGGAGGCTCTGCTGACCATGCCCATTTTCTCCCCACAGTTGGTTGCTGCATCTTCGCCTTTGTAGTGGGGCTGATCTTTGTGCAGCGTTCTGGAAACTACTTTGTCACCATGTTTGACGATTACTCAGCCACGCTGCCGCTCACCGTGGTGGTCATCCTGGAGAACATCGCCGTGGCCTGGATTTACGGCACCAAGAAGTAAGGAAATTTCCACAGCAAAAGGAATAACTGTGCTGTAACTCCTCTTTCCACCTCTTTCCCCCTATGGGTTTTTCTCCAGGAGAAAATGCTCCAAGGGCAGTTATAGGGGCAGGAATTGGGTTCACTTGGATCCTCCTGCCCTGCCCTGGGGTAAGGCAGCCCCAGTGGGTATCTCCTGGTGGTTGTGATGCTCAGTTACCTGTGAGGACCCTTTTTTTTGAGGTTTCCGGGTCCTTCTGGAAGGGAAGGCTGTTCCCCGCAGTGTTTCTTGTTCAGAAGTTGTCCAGAGCAAAGGCAGCTCTGGATAACCCTCCGAAGGTCTTGTCCTGAAGGATTTCCACAAGTTTTTCAGGCTTGTGGGATGCTGAGATGGTCAGCTGGGTTATTCTTCAGGCTCCACCTTGAGCATCAACTCCTGGGGCTCCTGGGAGGTTGTTTCTCACTCAAAGTGGGGGTGTCACGATTGTAGAGGGAAATTTCCCCAGGGAAGAAGAGAACCCTGGAAAAATGCCTTGAGAAACTCCACTCTCAGTGCCATAAGCAAAAGGCTTATTCACATGCTCTCTACTGGAAAGTTCTTCGTTCTCTGTGTTATCATAGGCTGATTTTTGGTGCAAGAATTTTAATATTCTTAACCATAGTCCTCCATTGGACCCTTGGACACACTTTATTCCTTTAACTCTGCCTTGCCTCTGTTTCAGCCTCTCAAGGCATCACCCTCAGAGCCCACCTTAACTCCCCACCCACACTGGGGTACATAAATACCCCTTTCTGACCCTAAACCTCACCTTTGGCCTCGTGCCTTTTGCCCCTTGTTACTGCCTTGTTCCAGTTCGCCCTTATACAGGGTACACCTTATTGTTTGTTATTTTGTGTATTATTAAAATTACTTTGTGGACAGCTGGAGCGAGGCTGCCTCTCTCTAACAAGTGCTGAGGAAACTCAAGGGGAGTCTGATAGTCTGGGCTCAGGCTCCAGGAGGTTTCACAGCATTCCATGTTTTTCCTGAGCAGGTTCATGCAGGAGCTGACGGAAATGCTGGGGTTCCGGCCCTACCAGTTCTACTACTACACCTGGAAGTACGTGTCTCCCATCTGCATGGCCGTGCTGATGACAGCCAGCATCATCCAGCTGGGAGTCAGCCCCCCGGGATACAGTGCATGGATCAGAGAGGAGGTGAGCACAGCCCCCTCCCCTTCCCCAGCCACGCCCCAGCCCAGCAGGGGCAGCTCAGAGCTGCAGACCCCTCTGTTCATCCCATCCCAGCTCTGCTCACTGCTCCTTGCTCTCCTGCCGGGTGAATTCCTGCCCTGCTCATCCCCTGGGAGCAGTCAGGTCTGTTCAGGGTGCCTGGGTATCTCCAGCTGGCTCTGCCCGTGGGCTGAGGTTTGTGTTGGTTTTGGTTGGATCCACGCTGTGCCCAGCATCCTGTGTGAGGATCCCTTCCCTCCACCTGAGCCCACCTTCACGTGGTGTCCCTGAGCCTGGCAGGGGGCAGCAGGAACTGTCTGGCACTTTGGGGACATTGCACCTTGTGGGCCTGATATTTCTGGGCCTGAGAATTGCTGGTCTTCCCAAGGGAAACTTTTCAATAGTTTTATCTTTCCCAAAACAGCCTTCTGTCAATAACTACTTTTTCCCATAACACTTCTAGGTGAACAACATTTTTTTCCACAACAACCTCTCTCCCAGGTGCTGTTTGCTATTTCTGTTACTTGACCAATGGAGAGAGCTGTCAATTCTATGAACCAAGAATGTGCCTTTTTAGCACAACATGTTAAAAAAGGCTGAATGAATTGTAGATAAAACCTGATTCTCTTCTGCCTGCTGGCTGGAGTCAAGCATCTTTATCTTGTGTCCTATTGTGACAGCACCTGCAGCAGCCCCATGACCTTCATTCCTGTCTGTCTCTTCCAGGCTGCCGAAAAGTTCCTGTTCTACCCAACCTGGGCCATGGCCATCCTCATCTCCCTGATCATCCTGGCATCCCTCCCTCTGCCCCTGGTCTTCATCCTCCGGCAGTTCCACCTGGTGTCGGACGGCTCCAACGCCCTCTCCGTCACCTACAAGAAGGGCCGGATGATGAAGGACATCTCCAACCTGGAGGACAACGACGAGACGCGCTTCATCCTGAGCAAGGTGCCCAGCGAGACCCCGTCCCCCATGCCCACCCACCGCTCCTACCTGGGCCCCGGCAGCAGCTCCCCCATGGAAATGAGCAGCGCTCCCAACGGACGCTACGGGAGCGGGTACCTGCTGGCCAGCACCCCCGAATCGGAACTGTGATGGTGGCCTGCCCGCCACCCCCGCCGGGAGAGGAGGGCACCGGGGAGGGGATCCTGGCTGTCCGGGCAACGGGAAAATCAATCACCACGGAAGATGAAGAAGAAACCCCTCTTAAAATCGTAAGCAAAGCAGCCATTTCTGAGGTGACGTCGGCAAGAAGGGATGGCAGGAGGGGCAGGACTCCTCTGGCAACCCTCGGTGGAAAGGCAGGACCCCTGGGCTCACCTCCGGGGAAGGGAGGAGGAGTAAGAGACGCTGCAATACCTTTCCGAGAGCTGTTCTCATGCAGCTCCGATCTGAAGCAAAGAATCTCTCTTTTCTAAGCAGCTGATGGTTGGAACAAGGACCTGGCAGCAGGTGGGAAGCCAGCCATGCTTCCTCCTGTCACCCAGAGCTCTTCCCTCCCCGTCTGCTGTCCTTTAGCCGGGAGGAGTCATGGCCTTATTCCAACGAGCACAATTAATCATCGATGTTCATAGCACAAAAAGGTGCTCTTGTTGTCACCGTTGTTGTTGTTGTTGTATCTCCTGTAGGGTTTTATAGCTGTGGACACACCCAGATACCCCCCCAAATTCTGACCAGGGTTGGCAGGGAGCAGCCTGGGGCTGGCTGAGGTGTTGGGGTGTGTGAGACAGGGCGTGGTGCATCCCTGGAATCTTTGCTGCCACCAGCACAGGGGCGGTGGCTGGGAGTGGTTTGGAGGCACGGAGATGTCACAGCCATGGGATGGAGTGGCTGGGATGCTCTGTGGGTTGTGTGATGGTGCTGAGTGGCAGGAGGACCCCTGAGGTGACAGTGGTTTGGGGGTGTGAGCCTGTGTGGGGTCTGGATGGGGCTGGAGTGATGGGGGTCAGAAACACTCTCCTGGAATTTCTCCTGATGTGTGGGGTGCTCTGCCGAACCAAAATCCCTGGCATGGTGATGATCTCCTCTCACTCCTCTCTTGAGATGTCCCAGAGGGACAAGCAGAGGAGCTGTGGGACATCCAGTCCCACCACAGCCCTGGTTTAGCTCTCAGGAATCCACCCCTGGCTCCCCTCCCTTGCCCTGTGCCAAGGTGAGCTGGGCAGTGCTCCTCTCTGGATGTGCCTCCTCATTTCTCCCTGTGTCCCCTCCGAGCCAGGGGTTTGGCATTGCCTCCTGTCACACCCCACAGCAGCTCAGCAGCCCTTGCATGGGGGTCACCAGCTCTTGGGGACCACAGGCACCCGAGGAGCCGCAGCTCTTGGGGGTCAGGGCCGGGTGCCAGGTCCCCATTAGCTCTTGATCCAGGCTGGGGAGCCCTTGGGAGGGTCTGGGGCCTCTGCTGTGCCCATCCATGGTTTTGGGGGATCAGACTGGTGTGACCTGATGTTGTTTCTGCCCAGGCTGTAAAGGACAGGGTGGGATCTCCCAGCTCTGAGTCTCTCCTGCTGGGACTGGGGTTACATGGAGGATTCATTTCCCTGAATCCTACACATCACCAAGCACTTCTGCCAAGGGTATCAGGATATCCTGGCATCATCCCCCTTTTCCTTGGGGACAGGGAAGCAGCAGCCTCCTTGCACCCTCTCTGCCCTCTGTTGCCTCCAGACGCTGGGGGAACGCCTCATCCTGGGTCCTGCTGGGCTTGGGCTGTGCCTGAGGATCTTTCAGGCTGCTCTGGAGGCCACATTTGTGGGTGCTGCTGGTTCATGAGCCCTTCTCTCCTCCCCTTTCCTGTCAATTTGCTTTTCTTTCACCTTGGTTCTCCTTTTGGCTGGAGGTGAATGCAGAAAGCAGCTGGTCCATTCACCACCCCCCTGACTTTCAGCATCCCTGGGGCCAGGAGGTTCCCACAGTGACATCTCCTGTGGGTGTGATCCTTTATTCACAGTCTTCTCCATGGACTTGGCTGGTGACCTGGAGACTCTTCCCAGACAATTAGCTCAAGCCCTTTGTTAACTGTTTTTCTGGTGGGAAGATGGAGGAGTGGACTGAACCACAGCAGCTCAGTGATGGTTCCAAGAGGCACCAGATCTGTGGGCCAGGATCAGCCACGCTCCTCCAGAGGTTCCCCCTTCCTCGTCCCCTCCCACGTCCTTCTCCTTCCTCTGCCCATGCAAGAGGGACACAGAAATGTCCCCATGGCATCAGCTCTGGAAGGGAGAAGCCCAAATCCAGTGGCATTTTCGGCAACAGGCTCCCTCCCATTTCTCCTGGGGTCCATCCTCAGCTGCCCAGCAGAACAGAGGATGAGTCAAACCATTGCCCAGCATCACCTCCCCAACACCCCCGAGCCCGAGGGCCGGGTTCCCCCCATAGCTCCCATGGAGTTAATGGAGCAGGACCCCTCCCCCAGCCAAAATGCTCAGTCCCATGTGCTCCCATGGCAGGATGCTCCTTGAATCCTGGGGGGAAGGATCTGGCTCTCCATCTCTCCCACCCCCCTTCCCAAACCAGCCAGGGAAGCACTCGCTTCCCTCTCTTCTTCTTGCAGCATCAATAGGAGGCAAAGTCACTGAAAAGGTAACAAAGAAGCTATATTATATATATATATAAAATATATACAGAGAGAGGAGATGGAATAATAACCTAGAGATTCTCTATTTCTATTGTATATTTATTCTGTAAATGTCACTGTAAATGCTGTTAAATGACAAACCGTACTCCCAAGTGGCCCATGACCTCTTTTCATCCCCAGTGCTGTACAGATCAATCCTCATTCTATAGCAGGGCATATTTTTACCTTTTTATTTCTCGTGCCGTGGTGGGTGCACGTCCCCTTCTCCCCCCAGCCCCAGGGCCCTCGGCTGCCCTGGGCATCCAGCAGAGAGGAGGAGGAGGAGGACGAGCGACCTCACCTTTACTTTTCTCTGTGGAAATACCGTACTTTGTCGTGGCATTTGCTCGGTGTTAGGCACGGGGTGTCGTGGGGGGAGTGTGTGTGTGTGTTAGTTTTTAGG
This sequence comes from Pycnonotus jocosus, assembly GCA_013400435.1. NCBI lineage: Eukaryota > Metazoa > Chordata > Aves > Passeriformes > Pycnonotidae > Pycnonotus > Pycnonotus jocosus. Next base: position 35,512 of record VWYP01028217.1, on the reverse strand, counting down.
AGATCCGTGCTGTCGCCGTGGGAGCGTGCGTGTGTCCGTCCGTAGGTGCCGTGCATGGGCCGTGTGCGTGGGTGGCTTCAGGATTCACCTTCTGGCTGTACTCGCTCACTTTTGGGAGCCTGCCTGGGGGGTTTCTCCCTCCACACGCCTTCTCGGGGTCCCAGGCTGTGGATCGGGCTGACCCCCGGTGGCTTTTAGCCCTCGGAATCACTTCTTTCCCTCTTTTTCTGCACAGAGGCACAGGGAATAGCTGCTAGTTGTGAGCACAGGCACTTTTCAGTTTTCCTTCAGGCAGTGGGACAAAGAGGGGGGAACCACTGCTGATATCCCTGTCCCCCCACATCAGCTCCTTGAAGGGTTCCCAGCCCAGATCCTGCTGCTCAGAGCAGTGTGGTGGCCCTGGCTGGGGGACCAGGAGGTGCTGGGTAGGTCGGGAGGGGTCCAAACCCTGCCCCGTCTCTGGGGGGAGGGTGTTCAGTGGGTCTGGAGGGGGTGAGAGGGAGGTTGCTGCAGGGGCTCCCTGTGGTGCTGGAGCTGCAGGCCCAGCCTGTAGGGCTGCAGGTGGGGGGCTCTGTTCCCCAGCATCGGCCTCTGCTGCAGGGACCTTCACCCCGGGGCAAGGCAGAGGGGGTGACTGGAGCTGGGCCCCCAGGGTGTCCCACGGCTCATTCCCCTCAATCTCTTTAAAACAGCCCCTTCCTCACCTCTCAGCTCCTGCCCAGACCCTGACAGGTCACACCAAGCCCCAGCACCTCCCAGAAGCAGCTCCCACTGCCTTCTAACGCCCCCCACCCTCCCCGGGCGTGGGTCCCGCTGGCAGGAGCGGGGCCGGGTGGCCTTGGTGGCCGGCAGGGGGACACGACATAGCCGTGGCACCACGCAGGATGCGGCTGCTTCCCCTGGGACAAGCACAACACCGGCGAAACCCTCCCGTACAGGTCAAGCACAGAGCTCGTAGTGACGCGTCCCGTGTCCCCTCGTAGCCGCAGTAGCTCCCCCGTGTGCCGGGCGGGGCCGGGCTGCACCGCCCGGGCTCCTCGGCCACCGAGAGAAACCCTCTAAGAGCTGTATCAGAGTCTGATTAAAAGTCTCTTCTTACCAAAGCTCTCCTCACCGAGTCTCTTCTGTGCCTCTGTTTCCTTTCCTTGGGTGGGATCTGGGGTCTCGCTGAGGTTTAGGGCGGCAGGGACATAAAGCAAAGCGCCCACGGGTGTTGAGTGTGTCCTTCCCTGTCCTGTCCCACCACTGTCCTTCTGTGTCCCCTCATCCCTTCCTCCCCCCAGCAGCAGCCTCTGTGAGGGCTTTGCTGTCTGCAGGAGCATCCTGGAGGTTGTTTTCCATCCCGGGCCAGTTTAACCAGCCCAGCCCGGCTCTGCAGGGCACAGGGACCCCAACCATGCAGCGTCTGCTCCTCTGCACAACGCCCTGCTGACAGTGCTGCTGGCTAACCCTGAGTGCTGGGAGCCTGGAGACCCTTCCTGGAGAAGGACCAAGGGCTCCCAGCAATCCCAGATGATTTTCACTGCTGGGAATTGGTTTAGATTAGCTGGGGAGCAGGGCTGCCTCTCCCCTTCCCTCCCATCCCAGGTGGGTTGTTTGGTTCTCCAGGGCTGCTTCAGGGAGCATGAGGAAGGAGGGAAGAAATCAGGAGAGATGGATCCAGATGAGACCCCCGCACTGGGGGGGGCGTGGGGACACTGCCATGGCCATGAGCTGAAGCTGTCCCCACGCATGGCAGCTGTGGGGAAGCAGGGAAGGTCCTTGGGCACCACCTGGAGATGTTGGTGCAGGTCTGGGACAAGTGCCTGACACGGCTGGAGGAGCAGCAGTGACCAGGGAGGGGACAGGAGGTGGCACAGAGGACATCCAGGCCCCAGCTGTGGGGCAAAACATCCCCCAGGAGCGGTGACAAGGACAATGGGACACGTGGGGCAGCTCTGACCCCAGCAGGGATGGAGATCCCAGCTCAGGGTAATGCTCAAAGGGACACGTGTGCTGTCACTGCTGTGCTGAACTCAGCCCATGCTGTGCTCCCAGGGGCTGAGAGAGGCTCTGCAGGAGCCAGAAAATCCCAGTGCCAGGGCCTTCCTGAAAACAGGTGAGAAAAACAACCTGGAAAGGGCAATTCTGGCCCTTGGGGGCTGGAAAAATGACACAGAAATGGGCCCAAATGCGGAATTGAAGCCAAATACATTCTATTTTAAAAATCCCATAAATACCGAACTTCCTGTGGCAGTGAGGGAGAGAGGTTTCAGAGCCTGGTGGGAGGTGAAGGATGCTGCTGGCGGATGTGGGGGTGGGTTTGATTGTTCCATCTCAAAACAGCTCCGGACCAGGCTGCGGGCACGAGGAGCGTTCGGACACGAGGTGGAGCTGCTACAGCAACATCTGCTGTGATTCCCCGGGCACCTGGGAAAGGAAAAGGCCATCCCCGTGCTCAGAGACAGGGAAACTGAGGCACGGCACCACCTCACCGACCGCCCTCGCTCGTTCCGAAGCCAGACAATCCCCACCGCTGTCCCCACTCCAGCCCAGCCCCCTCCCGTTCCCGGGTTGTTTTTATGGAGCGAAATTGCGTCAGCGATGCCGTGGATGGAGGCAGATTCTCCCCAGAGCCCGGCGCGCTCCCGTGTTCTCGCTGCCGGGGGACACAAGGTGGCACTGTGTGACAGAGCACGGGACACACCGCCCCGCCGGGAACTGGGGAGCATTCCCTGTTCGGGGAGCATTCCTTATTCTGGGAGCATTCCCTACTCGGGGAGCATTCCCTATTCGGGGAGCATTCCCTGTCCGGGGAGCATTCCCTGTCTGGGGAGCATTCCCTGTTCGGGGAGCATTCCCTATTCGGGGAGCATTCCCTGTTCGGGGAGCATTCCTTCTCGGGGAGCATTCCCTATTCGGGGAGCATTCCCTGTTCGGGGAGCATTCCTTATTCGGGGAGCATTCCCTATTTTGGGAGCATTCCCTATCCGGGGAGCATTCCCTGTCTGGGGAGCATTCCCTATTCTGGGACCATTCCCTATTCTGGGACCATTCCCTATTCAGGGACCATTCTCTATTCGGGGAGCACTCCCTATTCGGGGAGCATTCCCTATTCGGGGAGCATTCCCTATTCGGGGAGCACTCCCTATCCGGGGAGCATTCCCTATCCGGGGAGCATTCCCTATTCTGGGACCATTCCCTATTCGGGGACCATTCTCTATTCGGGGAGCACTCCCTATTCGGGGACCATTCCCTATTCGGGGAGCATTCCCTACCCGGGAATCAGGGGATGTGCCCGCTCCCCTTCCAGCCTGAGCTCGTGGGGCTGCAAACTCTGCCAGTGCAACCTGCCCTGCTAAAATGAGCGAGTGTAGCTAAAAAATCCACTTGGCAGGGGCAGAGAGCAGAGACAGGGCTTGTCCAGGGCTTGTGGCAGCTTTTTTGGGAAGAACCATCTCCAACAGAGTCCAGAAGGGTTTCTTGGGGATCACACCCAGGGAGGGGAGTGACACCACACACAGATCAGAGGTGAATCCATCCCACCCAAAACATGAGGGCAGAGACCTTGTTTGAAGCACCCAGGGGTTCCTGAGGACAGCACATCTTTCATTGACAAGGTTCTGGGCTGGAAGGACCTGGAGAGGTTGGTTTGGCTATTCCTACACCTGCAGCACAGGATTGTCTCACTGCTGCAGCCCACCCTCCCCCTCTGTCCTTCCACAGGCAGAGACCTCGGGGGACCCCAGCGTGTCCCGAGCTCTCTGAGGCCCCTCAGCCCCCTGGGCATCCTGTGCTGGTCCCTCCTCACCTCTGGGATGTGCCTGATGTGCTGGGCCCTGGGCCAGCTCAGGGTGCTCTGCTGGGCCAGGGGAAGAGGCCATGGGTGGGGGGCACCCAGAGACCCCTCACCACATCCTCAGGACCCACCCAAAGCTTTCCAGGTTAGAGCTGATCCTCCTGGAGATCCTCCAGGTCCTGCTCTTCATCCCACCCCTTGTCTGGATGTTATCTGAGATGCCTCGAGCCTTGCAGGACATCCCTGCAGAAGTGACTCCTTCTTGCTCCATAAAGGCCCTTATTCATCCAGCTCTTTCCATTTTCTCTCCTTCTCTCTTTTCACCTTTTTTTTTTTTTTTTTTTTTTTTTTNCCCTTTTTTTTTTTTTTTTTTTTTTTTTTTTCCCATGGACATTAAAAATCAGGAGGCATATTTAGAGAGCAGACAGCTTTGGGCGGGTGTTGCTGGCTAAAAGATCTCTTCCTTCTCCAGAAACAACTCATTTGTCTGCTTGGCCACCTCCTCCCACCCCAGGAACGGCCGCGCTTGGGTGCACGGAGCTCTTCCTGGCGGGATGAAAGTCGGCAGATAAAAAAAAAAAAAAAAATAAAACTCAGGCCCANAAAAAAAAAAAAATTAGCATCAGGTCGCAGCATTCCTCCCTCCCGGCCAAACTGGCACCACGGCGATGAGGAGCCGAGCTGCCGTGCCTGGCCGGTGATGCAAGGCTCGATTTTTCCAGCACGGTTTTCCCTCGGGCTCCAGGCTCTCCCGCTGGTGCAGCTCGGGGTGCTCTGGGTGTGGAGCTCCGGCAGCCTCTCCCCGCTCAGGATCCGGCCCCGGGAGCTCTGGAGTGTCGGTCACACTTGGAGCGGGCCTTTCTCCAGGGTAAGATTCCAGCGTGGCTCTCGTGCCTCGTGGGGTGGTTTTGGGGTTTTTTTTGGGGGGGTGGAGCGTTTTCCCCAGCCGCCCCCGATGCCCCCCTGGATTTTGGGGTCACATCAGCGAGGGGACAGTGCTGGGCAGGGGGTGAGAAGGGGCCGTGCTGGGGGGACAATGCAGCACACGGCCCGGGGAGTGCAGAGAGGGGCGCTGAGGCAGCATCCCCCCTTCCACACCATCCCCTTGTCCTGCACCAAGAACTCGTTTATTCAAGTGCTGCCCCCCCTGATGAGACC
>VWYP01028217.1:4272-25216 GCA_013400435.1 Pycnonotus jocosus | reverse complement strand
ATCCCATCCCACCCCATCCCCCAGCAGGTGTCTCTCCCTGGGGCAGCAGAACCATCCTCCAGAGGTCTCTCCATCATTTTATGCCCGATTTAAACTTCCCACCAAACCCTTGCAGGGCCGGTGCTCCCTGTGGCAGCCCCAGCCGTGTGTGCCCCCGGGGCAGCCCCAGCCGTGTGTGCCCTGGGGGCAGCCCCAGCCGTGTGTGCCCCCGGGGCAGCCCCAGCCGTGTGTGCCCCCGGGGCAGCCCCAGCCGTGTGTGCCCTGGGGGCAGCCCCAGCCGTGTGTGCCCCCGGGGCAGCCCCTCGGGGATGCTCCTGGCGGGCTCGGGGCTGCGGCACGGCCGGGCCCGGGTGCTCCTCCAGCGTGACTCAGGCTGGCTGCGCTGCTGATTCACTCCGGCCCGGGAGCCGCGGCTGTGCCTGGAGCGGGCTCACGGTGCGGCTGTGCCAGGAGCGGCCGCTTGGGTGGCTTTGACAGCGAAAGGTCACAGCCGGCTCCGTGCAGGTGCAGCAGAGGGGCTGCAGCAGGACCTGCTCCCGGGGAGCTCAAACCATCGTGCTTTTGTGCTGGAGGAAGGTAGAACAAGAGGTTTTCTGCTCTGAAGGGTTTTTTTTCGGCACCAGGTGATGGGCTCGCCATGGGTGAGGGAGGGAGCTGAGCAGGATTGATGGGAGCACAACGAGGTGATGCTTTGTGACACAGCCTGTGACATCCAGTGCCTGCTGCCAGCCCCTCTTCACCCACAGGCAAGGAGAAGGGAGCAGGAGGAGGTGACATGGAGGGAACAATGGTCCCTGCTTGGGCAGAGCACGGAAATGGGAACATCTGGGTGTCACCAGGTCCAGGCACCGGCAGGAGGCTGAGCTCTGCCTGCTCCTCTCCTCATCCTGCCCTCCCAGCCCTGGACCTCCTGTGGGCACATCACTGACCCTCAGGGAGGGGGTGAGAGGATGTCTCTGACACATCCAGACCCCAAAGCCGTGAGCAGTGTGAACCTGGCATCTGCAGGGGTTTGTGATGAATGGTGGGGAAAGCTCTTTGAATTTTTCCTGTCAAAATTCCCTTTTCATGTCTGTTCCCATTGGAAGATTGCTCCAGTCCCAGACTGTCCCAGTTCCCCCTCACTCCCACCACTGCCATTCCTGGCACAGCTGGAGCCCAGCACCTTCTCCTGTACAGACTGTAGCACTTGGAGGAAGGTCCTGGACTGATGGCCCCAGGCACTGAGCTTTGCTGTCAGCTCGTGGGAGAGGTCCAGGGATCCCTCCTCATTCCCCACCCTTGGTCTTGGGGCATGGCAGCATCTGGAGTGTTTTGACCTCCTCCAAGCAGAAGATTTTGCCCCCCTCAGCTCACAGCCTGTGTAACTTTGCCTTTGGCAGGTGGTTGCTTTCGCCTCGCTGTTCTTCATCCTGGTCTCCATCACCACCTTCTGCCTGGAGACGCACGAGGCCTTCAACATCGACGTCAACGTGACGGAGACACTGGTGGTGGGCAACACCACGACGGTGCTGCTGACACACAAAGTGGAGACCGAGCCCATCCTCACCTACATCGAAGGGGTCTGCGTGCTGTGGTTCACCCTCGAGTTCCTGGTCCGCATCATCTGCTGCCCAGACAAGCTTCTCTTCGTTAAAAACCTGCTCAACATCATTGACTTCGTGGCCATCCTGCCCTTCTACCTGGAGGTGGGTCTCAGTGGCCTGTCCTCCAAGGCTGCCCGGGACGTGCTGGGTTTCCTGCGGGTCGTTCGCTTCGTGCGGATCCTGCGCATCTTCAAGCTCACCCGGCATTTCGTGGGGCTGAGGGTGCTGGGCCACACCCTGCGTGCCAGCACCAACGAATTCCTGCTCCTCATCATCTTCCTGGCCTTGGGGGTCTTGATTTTCGCCACCATGATCTACTACGCCGAGCGGATCGGAGCCAAGACGTCCGACCCCACCGGCAGCGACCACACTCACTTTAAGAACATCCCCATCGGCTTCTGGTGGGCTGTGGTCACCATGACCACCCTGGGCTACGGTGACATGTACCCCAAAACCTGGTCAGGGATGGTGGTGGGGGCCCTGTGCGCCCTGGCCGGGGTGCTGACCATCGCCATGCCCGTGCCCGTCATCGTCAACAACTTCGGCATGTACTACTCGCTGGCCATGGCCAAGCAGAAGCTGCCAAAGAAGAAGAAAAAGCATATACCCCGTCCAGCCCCGCTGGACTCACCCACCTACGGCAAATCCGAGGAGAACTCCCCCCGGAACAGCACCCACAGCGACACCTGCCCCTTGGCAGTAGAGGAGGGGGCGACAGAGAGGAAACGGTCAGGTGAGACCCCAAAGGTGGGGCTGAGGGAGGGGGAGACCCCCAGGAGCCCTCAGGGCAATGCCTTTGGTCCCTGTGTCCCCACGTCCCTGGGGATGGGGCAGGATGTGGCCCCCAGGCCTGGGTTGGTGAGGAAAGGGCTGAGCCCCTCAGGTGTGAGGGCCATGCTGGTGGAGCAGCTCAAATCCCCCATGGACCAGGGTGCTGCAGGTCAAATCCCCCATGGACCAGGGTGCTGCAGGCCAAATTCCCCACCCAGGCAGGGGGGAAAGGCCATATCCTGCTTTCCCAAAGGCCATACCCTGCTTTCCCAAAGTCCATGTCCTCCTTTCCCAAAGGCCACATCCTTCCCTCCTACTGGCACAGACCAGGTCACCACGGTGGCTCTCAAGGTGTCCCTGCCTAAGCCACCTCCCCCTCACAGTGACAGAGGTGAGGCCACTTGCCCTACTCCCATGTTAGCCTGGTCGTGCCCTTGGGACAAATTTTGCTTCCTCCCACCATAAGTCAGGGTGGCCTTCACCAAAATTGATAAATCCATGGACACTCCCTGGGGCCTGACCCCACCTCCTCGTTCATCTGCTGGCAGACAGAATCCCTGCGCTGCTGCTCCAAATCCTGAGCAACCCTGGGTATTTCTTTTTTTCATCTCATGCACTGAGCTGAAGTTTGGGGATTGGCCAGCGTTTCCTTTGGCTCAGGAGAAGGGACAGCCCCAGGTAGCGTGGGGACCATCCCTTGGGCTATTTTGGGGGTCTGTGTGAGCCCTGCCCCACTGTCAGTGCTGGCCATGGTGGCTGCTCTGCCCCTTGTCTTGGTTTGCTGTCTGGGCTGTCTGGAACAGGAGACCCCATGGTGGGGTTGTGTCCTGCACCAGCACTGAGGTCACATCTGGCCACATGTGTTTAACAGTGATGGGCCTTGCCCTGCTGTGGAAACAGGGAGCTCCAGGTGCCCCAAACAGCTCTTTTCCTTTCTAAATCTCCTTTTTCCACAAGCCTGTGAATCCCATCTGCCCCAGGAGCCCTGGCAGCAGGGAGCAGTCAGAGCCAGGAGCTCAGGCCAGGCCCTTACGTGGCAGAGCATCCTCTCAGCCAACAAACCAGGGAGCCAGGGGACATAAATTAGCACTTCCCACCACCCCGAGCAGCCCGTTCCTCAGCAGTGTGAATTTTGGAGAGCTAATTCCCTCCAATTAGGTGGGTGGATCTCAAAAACCTGGGGTGTTTCATCCCCAGCTTTGGCTTCGTGCAGGTTTCATAACCCTCAGCAGGACTGGAGCTGCTTGGAACCATCTCTGTCCTTGTCCTGCTGCCCTGGCTGCTCTGATGAACGTGTCCAGGCTGGGCTCAGCACCTGCATTGGTGCTCTGGGTTATTACCTGCACCCTGCCCTTCTGCTGCCTTGCACGGTCTGACCGAGCCCTTCTGGCCCCTCTGAGGGTTTCTCCTGAGGGTTTGTCAGCTGCTGACGGGTCTCTGCCCCTCCTTGCAGACTCCAAGCAGAACGGTGAGGCCAACGCGGTGCTGTCGGACGAGGAGCAGCCGCTGTCCCCGGCGGACGAGGAGAAGCGGCCGATGCGGCGCTCCAGCACCCGGGACAGGGACAGGGACAAGAACAAGAAATCCTCCACGTGCTTCCTGCTGGCCACGGGGGACTTCTCCTGTGCAGCGGACGGAGGCATCCAGAAAGGTACGGCTGGGGGGGTGAGCAGCACCCGGGCGGGGAGGGAGAGGTGGAGGCTGAGTTTTGTTGAGCCGATCCAAGACAGAGGTTTCATCTCCATCCCCCTGCCTGGCTGTCCTCTGCTCCCCAAATCCACCTCTTCCTGCCTCTCCATCTGCCTCACCTCTGTCCAACACATCTCTCCCTGCTGGCTCCACGTTTTGTTTTCTCCTCCCCGTTTGGGCTCTGTGACCCCGTGCTGGCTGCGCTGCCCTCCCTGGGGGCAGAGTGCTCCAACCTCTGCCCCTCCAGCTCTTCTCCCTGGGTTTCAACCCCTCATGGTTGGTGTGAGTGGGACACCTCTCCTGGGGACACGGTGAGGTTGTGACTGAAGGTGACCAAAAGGTTTTCAGTAGGGGGAAAAAAAAAAAATCCAGAGGCTTTTCCCTTGCTCTCCCCTGGGGTGGCTTTCAGTGGGTTCCAGCGTGGGGAGATGTGTCAAGTGCTGCCTTGCCAGCAGCTCCAGGCTGCCAGAAAGGCTCCTCTGGGTTTGGAACAGGAGCTGTGCTAAGTGTTGAGGTTTTCCTTGGGAAACTGAGGGGGAGATGAGTCAGGAAAACACAAAAGTCTTCTTCCCATGACAAAACAAAATCTTCAACCTGGTCCCAGCCTTCTCTGCTCCTCTGCCCATCTCCCAGCACTCCAGCCCCAGAGAGGGTAAATCCAGCACCCCAAAATCCAGCTGCACCCTCGATTGCTGGGATAACTCTTAGGGCACAGCTCAGTTTTCCATCTGTGCAGTGGTTTGTGTGTCCAGGGTGGTGTGGGGTGCTGGGGCTGCAGAGCTGACCCCCTTCTCCCTCCCTGGTACCCAGAGATGCCCACAGCTCCCAGAGAATGGCACCTGGAGCTGGGGCCAGGCAGGAGAAGGGACAATGTGCTGACCTTGCTGAAGGGATGCTGTGATCTCTGAGCTGCTCCCCTGTTGCACCTCTTTTGGGGGTGCAGCACTTGTTTTTTGAAGTTTGGAAAGGAGGAGGTAGACAGGTCTGGAGTCAGCATGCAAAAATCTCTTTATTTTAATTTTCTGACTCCATTTCTATCCACTGTACAAAGGTGGCCAATTATTGGCCAAAGCAGAACATCCCATCCCTTGGATTGGAGACCATCCCAATCACTCAAATATTCTATCAGAACCAAGGAATGTAAACATTTCTTATTTACATGAAAAGGCTTTGGGAACTCAGCTCAGAGTTCCAAAACATCAGAAGGTTTTTGCTTTAATATCAAGAGCAAGTCTGAGACATGTAAAATCAGAGTCACACTCCCCAAGCCCTGTTGGTGCTTTGGAGAGCCTCGAGGGTTTGTAACTTCTGGAGCTGCTTGGAATGGCACAGGCTGGATGGGACACAGGGAGGTGTCTGGGGGCAATCACATTTATCAGCAGGAGAAGTGAATTGGTTGTTTCCTCCTGGGAAATCAAGGATTCCCTTTGGCATTGCTGCTCAACCTCAGAAAGAGGACAAAGAGGAAAAGCTTTGCTCATCCTTGGGTTACCATCAAATATCTGCTCGAAATGCCTGGTGGTTCTTCCCTGGAAGTGCCCTTTCCTGTGAAGTTGGTCTCCTTTCTTAATGCCTGGTAATGTGAAGAGGGGAGAGAGGTTTAGTCCTGCTCCAGCCTGGAATGCTGAACTGGAAGGGATGGAGGAGATGGATGAAAGCCAGTGCTGATCCTCCTCCTTAGAAAATGCTGAGGTCAGGCTCCAGCTGAAGCATTTGAATCTGGTCCCATGGAAGCCAGGAGAAGGGGAGCAGCTCAAAGAGTTGAAGATCCAGAGCTGCTTTCACTCGCTCCCAATCCCATCACTGGGATTGCAGGAGACCAGGAGATTTCTGTCCTTGTGTGGTGGCAGCAGCAGCTCTTGGAAAGGGCACTGTGGTGATGGTTCTTGGCGTGTTCTGGTGTCTTCCCTACAAATTTCAGAGTGCCTTTTACACTTTAAAATAGAAGGTGTGCACAGGTCACTCATCCCCCTGGGGCTGGAATGATGCTGCTCCTGGACAAAGCTGGATCTGGTGCCCAGAGGGGCTCCAGTGATGCTTGAGACCTTTTGGGAAGAGGGAACCTCAGTACCCTGTCCTGCTTGGGCTGTGGGACAGATGGAGGCTGTGCTGGGAGGTCAGGGCTGGCCCAGGGAAATGCTCCAGTATGGTCTGGGATGACCAGAGGTGACCAGAGGTGACCAGGGGGCAAAGCAGCTTCCAGCCAAAAGCCTTTGGGAGCTGCAGAGGTGCCTCTTCCCTTGGTCTTGATTTATCTCCTGCTGAGGCTGTTTGTTCTGGTACTGGGATGTTGGCAGCTCTGCAAATTGAGATGAGCTTGGTTCTGAGCCCGACTCCCTGCTGGCCATCTGGCAGATCCTGGGACAGGTCCTGGTGTCTGTACAAGCTGTGGAGATCAGGATGGGGAGCTGCTTTGGGAATGAGCTGCAGATCTCAGCCTTTATTGTGGTTTAACCCCAACTCCAGAGGTTGCTCTTGTTGGGGCAGCTCAGAGAGAAGAGCTGCTCCTGCCCTTGGCCCCGAGCCTGGAGCAGATGGAGCTGGATTGCTGTGGATTCCTCTGTGGAATGTGTTTCTTGTTCCTGTGGCTGCTTCCAGTGGTGTTGCTTTGCTCCCTGCCTGCCAGGGATGGCTTCAGGCCCTTCATCTCCCCTCAGCACTGGGGTCCTGCTCAGCTGTTCCCCAAAATGTGTCCTGCTGGGTGCAGACACAGCACGGGGCTGTCTTGGCACAAAAGGCCTGTGCTCTGCTGGGGTGGAGGGATATGGAGGCAGGATGAGCCCAGCCAGTGAGACTGGCGAGGATGGAGCCATGGAATCACTTGGGTTGGAAAAGAGCTTCAACCTTCCCCCAGCACTGGGACACTGAGCCATGTCCCCAGGTGCCACATCTGTGTGTCTCTCAAAAAACCCCACCTCTTTTACCAGCACATTCACATGGCACAGCAGCAATTCTGGGCTCTGTGGAGCATGGTGCAGCTGATTTTCACTCTGTTTCTTGCAGGGCCATGACTCCCACATGGCCTGAGCACACGGGATGGGATCAAGCTGGGAATGCTCACGGGAGCATCCCCTGGAGTGGCCTGGCTGGGGGGCACTGAGGACCAGCCCATGTTTGCACAGGGACAGGACCCCACACGAGCTGCATGCCAGGCCTCTGTCACCTCAACAGGACCTTCCTGGGCTTTGCTGCTTCCCTGCTTCACCCCATCCCATCTGCCACCAGCTGCCAGCCCGTGCCTGTTTGGGTGCTCAGAGCCGAGCTGGGATCTCCTGCAGGGACCAGGCAGAGCCAGGGCCCGGGAGGAGCCCCCGGGGGTCACACCATGCTCTTTATGGGCAGCAAGGCTGTTTGTAAAGCAATCCCAGCCACTCTGGGCAGCCCCAGGGCGAGTCACTGGGACACCAGCTCTGTTTGTCACTGTGGCAATTAGCAGAGCACAATTAGCAGAGCACAACTCCCTAGTGCCTTGTGGCTTCGCTCTGTGGTGGCAGCCGGCCCTGGGTGTGGTGGGAAACCACGAGAGCCTCGAGGGGCTGAGTCCTGAGCTCCTTCCCAGGAGCTGCTGCAGGTGTGCCTTGGGATGAGCTGATGGGGAGAATGAAGCGTTGGGCTTGGGGCAGGTTTGCCCTGGTGTCCCATTGCGGATTTCCCTGGGGAAATCAAACATCTTTGTGAAGTTCTGTCCCAAAATGTGATGCTCGAGCTCTAACCCGAGCGAGCAGTGTGACCTGGACCCTGTTCCTGTGCCCGTTTGCACCTTTTCCATTCAGCGTTCAGAGCGAGAGGCAAAGATCATCCCCAAAACCCCAGCAGCACATCCCTGCCTGCTGGCAGCCCCCAGCAAACCCCACCAACACTTCCTGCCAAGCTGCTGCTGTTTGGGGGATCCTTGGGGATCCAGGGCTGCCCCCAGCCTTCAGGGACCCGCGGGGATCTCAGCACGGTTCCTTCCCACACACGGCTCAGCGCGGCAGGGAAACGTGAGCTGTGCAAAGAGCCCCAGCACAGCCGGGGAAAAGAGCAAGGGGAGGGAAGGATGAGCCCAGGGCAGGTTTTTGGGAGGGTTGTGGGGAGCGGAGGGGGGTCTCTGCATCAGCTGCTGTGGGTGGGAAACTCCCCAGCTGCCCCCAGCTCAGGGCTGTGCTCACCTCCCTCCTCACTCGCTGTGTGGATCCGTGCCAAGCAGCAAATGAGGGAATTGCTCCTGTCCCCAGCCCTGCTTCTGGCCCTGCTCCAGCTGTGGGCATGGGGGAGCCCTGCTGGAGTCAGCAAAGGTTTGGGCAGGTGGCCCTGTGTCCCCTGGAGCTGCCTCTGCTCCACAGCTGGAGGAGCTGAGAGCTGGGGAGGGATTGAAGGATCCCTGATGGGTTCCGGGGCTGGGAAAAAAAAACCATCAAAAAGGGACAAGGCCCAGATTTGCAGAGGCAGTGCTCCTTTTCCAGGGGATGTTCCTGCCTCACCACCCCTCGAGGGCTGTGTGAGGGTGATGCTGTGGCTGCTCTGGTGGGAGCCTCAATCCCTGCTCCAAGCCCAAACCAGCAGAGCCCAAAGATGCTCCAGGAACTCCCAGGGTGGGACACAGGGAGGGATTCCAAGCCTGGCACTGCCCAAGGGCCATCCATCACCTTGTTTTTCTGCTGTCAGGAGCTGCCTCCCTCCGTTCCACCCCCACACGCTGCTTCCATGGCCTTGCTTTCCCTGGAACTCGCTGGGAAGGCTCAGGCCTGGCTGGGTTTGCTCACCTGGGTGCTCTCAGGGAAGATCCAAGCGCAGGGACATTGGGCTCAGCTCGGCTGGGAACATCATTAATTTTCCATATTTTGGCACCAGATCCAGGGAACAGACTCATCCCTGATAGCAGTGCTCTGTGGACCCAAAAATCCAATTTTCAGTGCAAAGACTTTGTGTCTTTCCAGCAAAAGTGGCTTTTGACCTCTCTGAGAGGATATTTCTCCTGGCTGTTGCTTTTTCAATAAAAGCTGGAGAAATTCCTGGCTCCTTGGGGGAGTGTGAAGGGTCCCAGTCCTTAAAGAAATAGAAATATCTGCTCTTTAATGCGATTTCTTATGGAAAAATAACGAGCACGTCTACCTGCTCCTTTGCACACAGGAAGGTGTCAGCAGCAGCTTGCTGCTACAGGGGTGTAAAAACCAGAGCTGGGGGAACCACTCCTTCCAAATCCCAGATTTGTTTGAGTTCTGCTGCTTTTCCCCCCGTCTGCTCCAGCCCACAAAATCCCCAGACTCATTCCTCACTCAGAGCAATTTGGGAAACAAAACCCGACACCCTCCCAGAGCAATTTGATCTCATTGATGTCTCTGGGTTTGGCCGGCGCCGCTCCATGAAGGGAGTGGGAAGGTCTGGAGCATCCATGGCTCTCCTCGAAAAGCCCTTCATGAATATTTTTTGGGAGGTTGTCTCGGGGTGTGGGGCTCACCCCGGTGCTCCCCCAGCCCTGTGCAGGAGCTGCCCGGCTCTGACCCGTCTGTTCTCTTCCCCGAGGCTGTGGGAAGCGGCGGAGCCTGAGCAGCGTGGATGGATCCGCGGTGGGTCCGGCCCCTCTGGCCTCCCGCTGCAGCTCCCCCTGCTCCCCCGTGCCCTCCATCCTCTGAAAGGACCTGGCTGTGCCCTCCGTGTCCCTCCTGTCCCCACCGTGCCGCCTCTCTGCTGGGACATCTCCATCTCCACCCCCAGGAGCTGGCTCTGACCCTCCCCAGCTCCCCCTGCCCTGCCAGGACCTGAAACGCCTCCCCCGACCTTGCCTGGTGTCCCTGTCCACGGACAGTCCCTGCAGCAGCTGTTGGGGTGCTTTTCCCCCTCCTCAAACCCTCCCTCATCCTAAATAATCCCTGCAGTTCCCTCTGGTGCCGAGCCCTCCCTCCCGTGGGCCGCTTGTGTTGGGCTAAAGGGTGGTGGAAACACAAGGAGGACAAATTGACTCATCAAATTATATCTCATTGTGCTGGAAATGGCTGAATTCATAGATTTTTAGGTTTTATTTCATTTTTTTTTTCTTTTTTTTTTTTTTCTTTTTAAAACCAGCCTCAAGTTTCTGGAGGCAACAGATGAATAAACCTCTATTCCCTGCCCAGCAGTGCTTCCCCTCTCCTTTTGTGCCTTTTTCTGCCTAAATCCCACTTGTTCTTTCCCAGCTTGGGTCTGCTTCTCCTTCCAACCTCAGGGATGGGCCTGAGGGCCATGGAAAAACCAGCCTTGAGATCCTGGGGAGGCTGCAGGGCCCTGGGAGAGGGTGCAGGGAGCACACAGGGGCTGGGATGATGGATGTGGATACTCCATGAGGGGCTGGGAATGGTGGGAAGAGGAATGAAGATCCCTGGGAGAGCTGTTGGTGTGGAATAGCAGAGCAGGGAGGGATTTGAGGCAGATTGATCCCTGAATAGATGGGGGGTGAATCCCTATTTGGGATGGACAGGAGGTGGTGGGGCAGAGCATTCCCACAGGGAAGGGAGCTGGCATTGAACCAGGCTCTCCCCAGCCCTGGGAGGGTGAGGCTGGAGGGTCAGACTGGGGCTGGAGAGTC
Organism: Pycnonotus jocosus; assembly: GCA_013400435.1. Lineage (NCBI taxonomy): Eukaryota > Metazoa > Chordata > Aves > Passeriformes > Pycnonotidae > Pycnonotus > Pycnonotus jocosus. Next base: position 14,626 of record VWYP01028217.1, on the reverse strand, counting down.
ACAAACTGGGGCTGGAGGGTCAAACTGAGGCTGGAGGGTCAGACTGGGGCTGGAGAGTCCCAAACTGAGGCCGGAGAGTCACAAACTGGGGCTGGAGAGTCACAAACTGGGGCTGGAGGGTCAAACTGGGGCTGGAGAGTCAAACTGGGACTGGAGAGTCACAAACTGAGGCTGGAGAGTCACAAACTGAGGCTGGAGGGTAAAACTGGGGCTGGAGAGTCCCAAACTGAGGCTGGAGAGTCAAACTGGGGCTGGAGAGTCCCAAACTGAGGCTGGAGAGTCAAACTGAGGCTGAAGGCTCAAACTGAGGCAGGAGAGTCAAGCTCTCTGTTGGGTTCTGCTCATGTGTTTCAGTGTTTGGGATGATGTTGGATGATCTCAGGTGTCTTCCTGAACTAATCCTTCAATCCTTGACCTCTGGCTCATTTCAGTTCTGCCCAGCTCAGCCTCCCTGGCTGTGTTTGGATCTTGGCTGGTTTGAGGTGTCCAGCCCTGGTCCTGAACCCCCCTCAGTGCTCTCTTGGCCTCTTTCCTCATTCTGAGCAAGGCAGGGCTGGGGCCTGGGGACTTTTCCAGGGAGCAGAGCTTAGATTTGGGTGTGTGTAAAAAGCAAAGAGCCCCAGGAGCTTTTCTGGGCTCAGACCCTTCCCCCCATCATGGTGCTCAGGGAATGGTGAGGAGGGAGGATGCCCGGGGGGCAAGGCTGGCACAGGCCGGGGTTGATGGCCCTGGAGGTCTTTTCCAGCTTAAAGGATTCTGTAATTCCATGGTCCCTGCACCTGGAAGAAGCTGGGATGGATTTCGGCAGATCCCACAGCCAGGACCCTCCTGCTCCACCCCAGGTTCCCCGTGCCTCAGTTTTGGTGTGGAGAAGGAGCTGGCAGGAGGAGAAGTCAGAACACATCCAAACCAGCCCCCTCTGGGTTTATTTTATCTTCCTTTTCCTTTTCCTTTTCCTTTTCCTTTTCCTTTTCCTTTTCCTTTTCCTTTTCCTTTTCCTTTTCCTTTTCCTTTTCCTTTTCCTTTTCCTTTTCCTTTTCCTTTTCCTTTTCCTTTTCCTTTTCCTTTTCCTTTTCCTTTTCCTTTTCCTTTTCCTTTTCCTTTTCCTTTTCCTTTTCCTTTTCCTTTTCCTTTTCCTTTTCCTTTTCCTTTTCCTTTTCCTTTTCCTTTTCCTTTTCCTTTTCCTTTTCCTTTTCCTTTTCCTTTTCCTTTTCCTTTTCCTTTTCCTTTTCCTTTTCCTTTTCCTTTTCCTTTTCCTTTTCCTTTTCCTTTTCCTTTTCCTTTTCCTTTTCCTTTTCCTTTTCCTTTTCCTTTTCCTTTTCCTTTTCCTTTTCCTTTTCCTTTTCCTTTTCCTTTTCCTTTTCCTTTTCCTTTTCCTTTTCCTTTTCCTTTTCCTTTTCCTTTTCCTTTTCCTTTTCCTTTTCCTTTTCCTTTTCCTTTTCCTTTTCCTTTTCCTTTTCCTTTTCCTTTTCCTTTTCCTTTTCCTTTTCCTTTTCCTTTTCCTTTTCCTTTCTCCCTCCCCTGTCCCAGCTGTGCAAGAGCCAAAGGGAAGCAGAAAAGCAGAAAGGAGGTGAAAACCTTGGTGCCTTGGGCTGGATCTTGGAGAGGGCTGCCAGGAGCTGAGCACTGCTTACACCCCGTGCTGGAGCCCGAGTTTTTGTGGATTTGGGGGGAAATTGGGATGGGCTGCACCATCCTCTGCTCAGGATGTGCCATACCTGGGTTTGTGTGTCGGGTGCAGCTGCATTCCTTGGATTTCTGTAGTTGTGTATTCCCCAGCAGATGGGCAGGGTGGCAGGACAGGGTCATGGATCACCCCAAATTCCACGGACTGGGCAAAGGGGTGGGCACAGCAGCACCGTGCAGGTGCTTCTCTGGCTCATCCTTCCCTCTGGAAGCAGGAGGAGCTGCAAGATCCCCAGCCCTGCCAGGGGGAAGGTCACCCTCCATGGCTTCGGTGGTCTTTGGGTCATAAATGATTTACCCAGGGCCGTGTGCTGGCTTTGGGGATGAGCCAGGTAGAAATTCTGGCTCTTGCAGAAGGATCAGATCAAGATGCTCAAACTTTGGGGGTTTGAATCTCTTGGATTGGAGAGGATTAAACCCAGAGCAGCCACAGATCCCAGGAGATCCCATCCTTGCCTTTTCCCCCTCCCAGAGCAGCTCATCCCAACACCAGTGTGGCTGCTTGGGGTGCAGAACCTTTGGTGGAGCCCCCCAAAATCTGATCCCAGCAGAGCAAGGAGCGTTGGGCAGGAGCTGACACGGAGCAGGCAGGATGCAATTTTTAGCTGGGGCGTTATGCAAGCCGGGAGAAGGGATGAGTAATGTGCAAAAAGCTCCTGTAAAGCAGCCCGGCCCCGAAAGGGGGATGGAGGGATTTCAGTGGGAGGCACCGAACTGCTGAAAAACCCATCGCATCTTCTGCCTCTTCCTCCCCGCCTCCTTCTGCACAGGATTTGGGGGATGCAGGAGGGAGAAAACAGCTTGTTGTTATTTTTAGGTGGGGTCTGGGTTGGTTTTTGGGCGCCACTTAGCGCGGGTTAATCCTCGGGTAAGATTAGAAGAGGAGCTGTGGCGGATCAGAGCAGACCTGTAAATATCTCTGGAGCCCAGGTTTTTATCTCAAGCACTGGCCAAAATTGGCTGCATGAAGAATAGGATAAGAATAGAGCAGGAATATCCGATCCTTCCCCTGAATATCCTCGCAGGGTTTATCTGTGTTTAGGGATCTGGGGGGAGCTCACGTTCCAGCCCGGGCAAAAGGCACCCAGAGAAAGCCAGGTTGTTGTGTTTATTCCTGAGAAACTGCATGAATCCACAGGACTCCAACTGCCCCTGCCCAAGCNTAAAATATATATATTTAAAATATATATATCTATTTTTGAAAATATATATCTATTTAAATAAATATCTATATCTATATCTATATCTATATCTATTTTAAAAAATGACATCAAGGGGTGTGCAGTGACCATTGGGGCATGGCAGCAGGGAAAGCACCCCTGGGGATGGGGTGGCTGTGCTGGCTCTCCCTCCTGCCATGGAATGGGACTGAGGGGAGCACAGGGATGAGCATGGATTGTGTCCCTCACCCGTGGACAGCCCGGCAGGGTGGGAGCACACAGAGCTTTGGTGCCCCCAGCCCTGGGTGCAGACCCACCTGTGGTGCTCAGCAGTGGCGATGGGAGCAGGGTGATGGAATGGTTTGGGTTGGAGGGGCCTGGGCAGGGACAGCTTCTGCCAGCCCAGGCTGCTCCAGGCTCTGCCCAGCCTGGAATGCTCCAGAGGTGCTGGGGCTGCCCTGGTGGAGTCCCCACATTCCTCTGCCTGTGTCTGCCCACTCTGGGACAAGGATGGAACCCCTGTGACCCCCCCCAAAGCAGAGCAGCTTTTGCATCAGGGGGATTTGGGAGCAGTTTCCTGCTCCAGCATTAGCTCCTTCCTTCTCTTCTCCTCCTGGAAGCCTCAGAGCCCAGCACTGCGTGGAGGCTGCACCACCATCCCGGGTTGCTTGCAAAGTATTAATTTTTATTGTTGCAACAACCGCTCTGTTTCTCAGGAGATGCCTGAGAGAGCTGAGAAAATAGAAAGGGCCTGTCAGGCAGCCGGGCAGGAGGTGAAGATGTCAAGAGAGTAATTGCTCTGCCCAGAAGGAGCCTGTTCCTGCCTTCCCCAGCACTGCCAGGAAAAATCCTCGCTGCTTCTTTGATGACAATAAAGCAAAACAGAAAATAAATAGCAACCCCATGGCTTGCCCGTGCTGACGAGGAACAGGGAGAGAGCAGAGGCAGATGCAAACTAGGATGCAGTGGAGCTTATAAATAGGAGCCTCCCAGCTCCCAGTCTGTTACTTCCTTACCTCCACCCGGGCAGCCAATGCTCCTGTTTTACCCACGGGAAAGGTAAAGGGAGGCTCAGGAAGGGTTCTGTGAACTTCTGGGCAAAGGGTCACCCTTCCTCCTGTGTGGGACAGGCTGGGGCAGTGTCCTGGTGGCTGTGAAAGAGTGATCCCAGAGCCAGGGGATGGTTTGGGTTGGAAGGGACCTTAAATCCCATCCCATCCCAGCCCCTGCCATGGCAGGGACACCTTCCACCGTCCCAGGGTGCTCCAAGCCCCATCCAACCTGGCCTTGGGCACTGCCAGGGATCCAGGGGCAGCCACAGCTGCTCTGGGCACCCTGTGCCAGGGCCTGCCCACCCTCACAGGGAACAATTCCTGCCCAATCTCCCATCCAGCCCTGCCCTCTGGCAGTGGGAAGCCATTCTCCTTTCTCCAAAGTCCCTCTCCAGCTCTCCTGGAGTCCCTTCAGGCTCTGAGCTCTCCCTGGAGCTCGTCCTCTCCAGGTGAGCCCCCCCAGCCCTCCCAGCCTGGCTCCAGAGGGGCTCCCCATCCTCCTGATGTTGCTCCCCAGGGCTGGGGGCAGCTCTGCAGGTGAGGTCTCACCTGGGAGGGGCAGAATCCCCCCTTTCCCCACGCTGGGGGATCAGCTGGGGGGGTTCTGGGTAGGAACACCTGGTTTGGGGTTTGGGTTTAGAGCTGGGGAATGTTGAGCTGCTCATCCCCCAACAGCCCCAAATCCCCGTCCTCAGTCAGGGTGGGACCCACCCAAACACTGTGCTGGCACAGCTGGGTGCTGGAGCTGGAGCTGGCACAGCCTCAGGAGATGCTCAGAGCGGGAGGGTGGGACTGGGTGTGGGGAGATTTGGGGGTGCTGGCTCTGGGAGCAGCACAGCAAACCTTGGGGGTGTTTGGAGCTGGGTTGTGCCAGGCTGTGCCAAGCCTCCTCCTGCCTCTTCCTGGGGAGATTGGTGGCAGATCTGCACCCAAAACCAGGCTTGAGGAAGGGGCTGCACATCACTGAGGGGCCACGAGGGCCAGAGCAGAACAGAGCTGGTGCTGGCAATAAATAAATTCTGTGATTCTGTGATAAGCCAAGGCAGGAGGGGCTGTTTGCTCGTGGTGCCTTTGTTTAGGGGACAAAAAAAAAAAAAATCTGGGCTGTTGTTGTTTATTTTTAGTCGTGCTAATTCCTTTTTGCCCAGGCTGGGAAGCTGCTTTCCAAGGCAGGTCCCTGGAGGCTGCGGGCAGCAGGTCCCGGGCTCATACACAAAATGGCTTTGAACAGGGAGGAGGAGATGGGAGTTAAAAGCCAAGTCGTGCCCTTGGTAAATCAATGGACCTGATGGGGAATGTTTCTAGCAGGACAGGAGCCCTGCCAAGAGCTTTTAGCTGCTTTGCAGGAGTGGCTGAACCCAGAGCTGGGGGATTTTTCAGCAGCTGCTGCGTGTGTGGGCACTGCTGGGCCCCAAATTGCTGCAGGGGGATGCTGGGGGGTCCCCAGACTGCTTTGTCCTTGGAGGTGGGGAGCTGTGCTGCCAGCTCAGGGAGGAGAGCCCCTCTGATCCCCAGGGGTTGTGGGGTGTGAGGGGTTATGGGTGTGCATTGCTCACCTGAGCTGTGCAGTGATGCTCGATGGAGAACGAGTCCTTCATTGTGTGGGCAAAGGAGGAGTTTTTGGAGCTGTGTTGGGTCTGCAGCTGGGTCAAATCCATGAGCAGGAGCTGGGGGTGAGGGTGAAAGCAAAATTCCACGGTTTCTGGGGTGGATGAGGCACTGTCTCCCTGCCTGACAGCCCCTGGCTGGAAACTGGGCCCTGGCACACGGGGAGAGGCGGGGGGTGACTCAGAGCTCCAATCAATGGTAATTAATTCAATGATAACAAATGAGAGGGAGAGAGGGAGAAGAAAAAACACTGAGGGATTAATGCACCAGGCTTGGCTTTGGGACATCTGCTTGGGGAATTTTGGGCAAGAGCAGCTTCCTGGTAGGAAAGGGTTAAGAGGAATGTGGTGACAGTGATGCTTTTCCTCTGCTTTTCATTTATACCCTCACAATCACCCTGATTCCATGTGTGGTTTGTCTTGGAGAATCATTTCCCAACTCTCCATCTCTGCCACCATTCTGAGGCCTTTTTAAACCGTTTTTCCCTGAGTTACAGATGCAACAGCAGCGTTTTATCCCTCTGGAAAAGGCCACTTCACCTTCTGCTTACTCTGTTTTCTGCATCCTGCTAAATCGGGGTCCCCTGGAAGCTCAGTGCCCCTCTCCCCTCCTGTTCTCCCCACACAGCTCATGGAAGCTGATATCTAACGCTGTGTTTAATGTTTGTGTCTTTAATTGCAGATTCCTGCCAGGACAGCCTCGCTTCCAGCTACCCCCAGGGTGAGGTGGTCACGTTCTCCTGAGCCCCAGCTGGATCCTGGCAGGGATGCCTTCCCCGAGGGATGCCTTCCCTGAGGGTGAGGGATGTGTATCCCGAGGGGTGCTCTCCCCGGGGTGGAAGGATGCTCTCCCCAAGGCTGGGACACACATTCCTCCAGGGATGCTCCCCCAAAGCCCAGGGATGCTCCCCCAAGGTGGAAGGATGCTCTCCCTGGGGCCAGGGGATGCTCTTCCTAAGGCTGAAGGATTCATTCCCCCAGGGATGCCCTCCCCAAATCCCAGGGATGCTTTCCCTCAGGCTGGGACATGTATTCCTCTAGGGATGCTCTCCATGGGGCCACGGGATGCATTTCCCAAGGGAGATGCTCTCCCCAGGGCTGAGGGATGCTCTCCCAAAGCCCAAGGATGCTCTCTCTGGGGCCAGGGGATGCTCTTCCTAAGGCTGAAGGATTCATTCCCCCAGGGATGCCCTCCCCAAATCCCAGGGATGCTTTCCCTCAGGCTGGGACATGTATTCCTCTAGGGATGCTCTCCATGGGGCCACGGGATGCATTTCCCAAGGGAGATGCTCTCCCCAGGGCTGAGGGATGCTCTCCCAAAGCCCAGGGGTGCTTTCCCCAAGGCTGGGACACACATTCCTCCAGGGATGCTCCCCCAAGGCCAAGGGATGCTCTTCCCAAGGAGTTTTCTTTCCCCAGAGCTCCAGCTCCACCCTCAGGGGGGAATTTGGCAGCTGGGTCCCCCCGAGAGGTGCCACAGAGCAGCGGGGCTGGGAGGGAGGTTGGGGACAGCCCCAGTGCCCTTCCTGGTGCCAGCCCTGCCACGGCCACGCTGCCCCAGCACCCCCTGGGCTGCCCCCTCCCCTCGCCCACGCTTTTGGCTGCACCTCACCCTCCACCTCTGGAGATCCAGCTGCTCCCCAGGACAGCTCCAGCCGCGGCTGTGCCCGTGCTCTGACCCCTCCATCGGCACAGGGACACTGGGAGCCCTTCCCCACGGTGCCAAAGGCTCCTCTCCAGGTGCCACCATCGCCCCTCCCGTGGGTGCCGCTCCCACGGGCACGGGGGGGGCTGAGCAGGGTGGTTGGGGGGCAGGGATGGGGATGGGAAGCAATAGGAGGCCGAGGTGTGGGGTCCCAGCCGGCCTGGGGGGGTGGGGGCCCCCCAATGCTGTTCCATATCTCTGTGACCAAGGCAATACTACTCCTGTCTCTGTCCTGTTCGCATGCCTGTCCCACCTGTAGAGTTCCAATAAAGACATCCATGAGCTGGGTCAGCTCCTGTAGCCCTCCTGCCTCGCTGTGTCCTTGCCCAGGCACCCACAGGAGCTGCCTCAAGGCTCCACCCTCACCAGAAAACAGCAGGGAAACTCTGAAAATTGTCCCAGTGCTCTGCACGTTGTGGGATGTGCATTACTGAGGGTGCTGAACAACCCTTGCACAAAATTATTTCCTTTTTGAAACCGGCACAAAAATCAAATCTCCTTTATTGTCTCAAAGCACTCCACAAAAAACCCCTGAAAATCCAGAGTTCAGCCCTCCTTCCTCAGAGGAGCCAACCACATCCTGCTGGTTTGTAGGTGCAAATGCACTGCTTGTCTTCACTCATTCAGAAAGCCTTTCAGAATGTCTCTGCAGGGACAGGATTTTGCCATCTGAAGAGATTTTTTGGGTGGCCTGATTCTTCAGCAAGCAACACCCAGCACTAGCTGAAAACCAAGGCCATTTCTACAACCTTGGACTTCTGTTTCTTGGTGACTTTCAGAAATGCCCCCTCATCTGCTGTCATATTTCCACAGTCCTTGGGGAAAACCAAAAAGGCTCTTTACCCCTTCTACCAGGCCAGGTGAGAGTCCTGGAAACAGCAAACTCGTGTCCTTCTGCTCCTGAAGGGATCCATCAGTGGCAGGAGCACTGAATGGGAACATCAGCTCGCTTTAGGGGATCCCTTGAACCAGAGCCCACAGGGTGCTGTCCCCAGCCCTGCCGGTGGCATTGGGGGTTTTGGCCCTGGCACTGCCTGGATCACCTGCAGGGAGGTGATGCCTCCCTGCCCTGCTCTGGTGAGCTCCCAGCTGGAATGCTGCACCCAGCTCTGCTGCTCCCATCGAGAAAAGGACAGGGAAGTGCTGGGGCCAGTGCAGAAGAGGCCGTGAGGTTGATAAAGGAACAGCAGCACCTCCCCCATGGACACAGGACAGGATTGCTGGGAATGTTCAGCCTGGAGAAGGTTGTGTGGAGACCTCAGAGCACCTCCCAGGGTCTGAGGGGGCTGTAGGGAAGATGGAGGAGGACTGTGCACCAGGAACTGCAGTGAGAGGACAACGGGGAATGGCTTCAAGACAAAAATGGGAAATTTCAGTTTGATATTGGGAAGGAATTGTTCCCTGGGAGGGTGGGCAGGCCCTGGCACAGGGTGCCCAGAGCAGCTGTGGCTGCCCCTGGATCCCTGGCAGTGTCCAAGTCCAGGCTGGACAGGGCTTGGAGCAGCCTGGGACAGTGAAGGTGTCCCTGCCATGGCAGGGGTGGCACTGCATGGGCTTTGAGGTCCCTTCCCAATCCCAGTCTGGGATTCTGAGATTCCCTGCTGTGGCTGAGCTCTTTGCTTTCTCACACTGGAAACCCAGGGCAGAATCATCCCTGTGCCACCCCTGTGCCACCCCTGTGCCACCCCTGGGCCATCCCTGGGCCATCCCTGTGCCACCCCTGGGCCCTCCATGTGCCATCCCTGGGCCATCCCTGTGCTGGGGAAAGGCCCCTCAGAGCTGACCCAGCTCTGCCCACCCCATCCATCAGAGAGGGCACAGCAGCCCTGCTGGGTCACTGTGGGGCTCTGCTGGGTCACCATGGGGCTCTCAGGGAACCCCAGCATGGGGTGACCGGGCCAGTCCTGCTGAGCTGGGGCCATCCCCTGCCCTCAGCCCTGCCTCCCCTGTTGATATTTCCCATCCTTTTGGGGCTGTGCCCTCCCAGGCCCAGCCTGGGAACCTCAGAGACCTGGCACAACTCTGGGTGCCCCAAATCACCCCTGCCAGGAGCTGGGGGGCTGCAGCTGACACCTCTGGGGGTCTTGGGGCTCCACCTCTGAGAACCTGAGATCTTTCATTTGGGAGTGTGGGGAGGGGCTGGGATGGGTGAAACCAGTGAGGGATTGAAAAGCAGCTGTGAGGCTGGAAAGAAAACATTCCCAAATGTGAGAGACTGGTGGCTGGGGGCCAAAGAGCAATTACAGAGAGGGGAGAGAGCCTTCCTCCAAGAGGCTTCACTTCCTGCTGTGGCTGCAGAGCCCTCAGGAGAGCCCCAGGTGCTGCCAGCTCTGCCAGCCCTGCCCAGACGTGGCCACGGGCATGGATCCATCACGGGATCAATGCTGGGTGCCAGGGCTGGCTGAGCAGGGCAGAGGGGTCAGGGGGGCTGAGCCCTGCTCCCCCCGGGGTCCTGTCAGGGACCAGGAGCAGCTGGAACATCTCAGCAGAGCTCAGGACCTGCCCAGGGTGGCCCCAGGTGACCTGGAGGGGACAGGACCAGCCCAGCCCTCTGGGAGGGGTGTGGGGATGGGGAGCTCATGCTGTGCTTGGGACAGAGCTGGCTGGAGATGATCCCAGGGCAGGGTGAGGGCCCTGCTCCAGCCTGGACAAAGCCTCTTCCTGTCACCATCCCAACTGCAACCTGTCCCTTGTAGTTTTCCGTGCCTTTCCCTCCCCTGACCGGCCAGCCCTGGCACGGGCAACTAAAGGGGGTCCCCTTTGTGACCACGCTGTCACCCAGGACCCTTCGTGGGCTCTTTTCTGGCTGGAGATGTTCCCCAGAGATGGTGGAGGTGAGGTTTAGAGAGAGATGACCCTGCTGCCTGGGTTACAGAGGTTTGATTGTTCTTTTTGAGAAGCAGCCAAGCCAGGAGGTCCTGGCCTGGTGGGGGTCTGCAGCAGGACAAAGTTCCAGGGCTTGTCCTGGAGATTTCTAGTGGGAGTTTCAAGAGATAAGGGATGCTCCAATAACAAAATTCAAGGGAAAATACAAACTAGACAGACAAAAACCATCACCATTGGGAGTAGAGGACAGGGGAGGGGTCTGGGACGGGGCCAATCACCTCGCTGGACTCTCCAAAACTTCTAGAAGAAGGGAGATGC
>VWYP01028216.1:0-18990 GCA_013400435.1 Pycnonotus jocosus | reverse complement strand
GTTGTTGTTGTTTGTTTTTTTCTGCAGGTAAATTATTTATTGAGAACTCAGGCTGAGGTAGAGCCTTGAGCCCTGCTGTGCTCTCAGCTCCAAGCAAGTCCACTTTGAGGTTTTCCATCAATCCACATCCTTTTTTCCAGCTAAGGAATTGGTCCTGGAGCATTTGGAGCTTCTCTTATCTCTGGTTCCACGTGCCACAAGCTCTCTTGTTTAAATTAAGCCCCTCTGTTCTCATCACAGCCTTTCCCAGGGAGAGAACTGCCCTGGCATCCTCTGCCTCCCTCCTTCAAAGGGGACTCCTGAGCAATTCCCTGTGATCCAAGTGCTTCTTCCCTCTGTGCTATCATCAGGAAACACAGGGCTCTTAGCAGATAAAAGGTTGGGGAATTCTTGGCTGTCCAAGCCAGAAGCCACACGCAGAAAATCTCTGCACCTGCCTCTGAGCCTGGCTCAGGCTCCTTACAGGGGTGGCTTTGCTCTAAAGCAAAGCTGGAGTCACAAACACAGAGTTTCCTTACAGGGATGTTTTCTCCTTTTGTTACCAGTCCATAATTTGGCTGCCACCAAAAAAGGAATCTAAACTTTATCACAAGCAGCCTGGTTTAAAGGAATTGCATCCTTCAGATGAGAGCATTCTGAAAGGACAGATGTTCTGTGCAATGTTCAGGGAGTACTAAAAACCTGGGCCCTGACCCTAGAAAGGAGTGGTGCTGTTTTCCTTCCTGTGCCACTCCTTTTGCTGCCAAACCAACTGCAGTCAAAACAGGACGTGATTTCTCTTTTTAGGAAAGAAAGGGGAGCAGGAAGCTCATTTATACCAAATGATGGTAGCCACATCAACCATCGAATGTCCTTAAATGATCTGAAGCATTCTAGATTAGAATGTTGTGTGAGGTCCCAAGTTTGTGAGATCCTAAAACCCACAGAACTTTGATGTCCTGCACAGCTGCAGCATCCCAGATGGATGAATGCACAAAAGATGTTGGAGCTGCGAGGTCATGAACCAGAGGAGTTGCCCAAGGAGGGTGCAGAGAACAGTGGGTCCTGTTCAGAGCAGGAATCCTGTGGTTACAGCCTGGAAATGCCAGAGCTGTGATGGGCTCAGTCACGTGAGGTCACTTCAGACTGGCTGGGGATGTGTCATTTTCTTCAGGAGGAGAGCCAAAGGTCAGGCAAATGTTCCGGGGAAAGGAACAATTCCAAGTGCTGAGTCACTCTGCAGAGTTCTGAGAGCTTTGTGTGCTGGGTTTGAAGGGTTTGAGCAGCACAACATCAAACACAGGCACCAAAGGACAGAACTGGGGAAACACAAAGGGAAAGAAAGCAGGTGAGGAGCTGGCAGGGAAGGAAAGGCTCATCCTTTTCAAACCACATCTCTGTGAGTCAGCTCTGCTATGATTTTTTTACAGGAAATAATGAGAAACAAAAGGCAAATATCAGAACCGGCCAGAGGAATATTGGTGTAGCTTGTTTGGGAGATTTCTCTTTGTGACAACAGAGAAACCTCAGCTGGTGGGTGAGGGAGAGTGAGTCAGACAAGTGTGATTTTCCTGGAAAAAAGGGTTAGTGAGAATGTGAGGAGAAAGAAAAAGTCTGATTTGATGGTTTGCACCCCTTGGCCTCTCTCCATCTCCCAGATACCCCACATTTGGCATGAAAATCTTTAAAGTTTGGGGTGCTCATTTCACCCATGGTCTGTCACCCTCCAGAAGGAGATTTCCTGTTTTCATGGAATGCAGCAACTCATCAACAGGCCCTCAACTCTCTCCAAAAACTCTGGTTTTCCTGCCTACTATAGCTAATATTCAATAAAGGAGGGCAAAAACATTGCTTGGAGAAAATGCCTTATGGAAAAAAACCTTATTGAGGCATTTGTGCCTCTCTCTTCCACGTGGGCTGTAGCTGCTAAAAATACCAAGATAGAAAACCAATTCCAGAATACACCAATTAATTTTTTTTTTTAGCTTTCCCAGGGATTTTGCGCAGATTTGACTTCTGTTGATGTAATTTGAGGCTGAGGTCTCCCAGCACTTGTTACATCAGCAAATTTCAGCCTGATGCTGTAATTTGGGAACTTTGGGCAGAGCTGTGGGAGCTGCTGGAGGAGCTCCCTGCCAGCCTGAACAAGGACACCCAAAAAGGGAATACCAAAAAAACTTTCCTACTCAAAATAACAGAGAAACAAAGTGTTAGATTGGTTTGATAATTGCTGCTGGCAACTCGGCCATCCTGCAAAAAGGGGAGAAATAAAGGTTAAATGTGTTTAAATGAAGTGTTGTGTGTTTTAAATTTTCTAAATAGCTTTTTTTTTTGTAGAATTGCATTTCCGAATTATCAGATTTTTTTTTTTTAATATTATACAGGTAAAATGAAAGGAAAATCTTTTTGTTTTAATTAAAAATCTAGAAATGGGAAAGATTGAAGGTCTATTTTAGCTGATAACTTGGGGTAAAGGATATGCTTGTGTTTTAGTTTGAAGTAGCTTTCTTTGAAAAACATGAAGTTTTATTAATTGTAGATACATGTAAACAATTTTAAGTGTAAAGAACCTGGTTGTATGTATGTCTCTTGTTAAATACAACCTGGAAATGTTTAACGCCTTCAATAATCAGATATTTTTGATGTATTTGTGGTACCTTCTGCAGGTTGTAGGAACCTCAATTTAGGTTCAAGGCTTTGGAGCAGCTCCAGTGAGTAATGGTGGATAATTTAAAGGAATATTTGCAATTCCTAAAATCCTCTCATTATGCTGTGTTTTACATCCCCCAGCAACAAATTCCAGTGGTGGCAGCAATGAAGTGGCTGAGAGTAACATTTCCTAATAAAGATCAGGGAAATGAAGATGACAATTGCTTCCCATTTTTCCTGCACCCTGGCATGATGTGAAAATTCGTGGTAATTCCACTGCACAGAAATCTAATTAATCAATATATTGGAATTGCAGTCGCAGCAGCTACTGAAGTAGGGCTCAGGATTAATTTTTTTCCAGCTCTGAGATTCAAGCAGCCTTTCTCTTTAATTCTGCTACGTATTTCAGCACACAAAGTGCTGCATTTAAATAAGAGCTGGATTATTTAATTATTCAAGCTGATTAAGGTGGGTAATTAAATGCTGCTGCTAATATATTATGTATTTTAGATCTTACTTCCATTAAAAGTGATTCTGAAGTACAAACTAAAAGGATTATTTGAGTTTCCAAATCCACTTTTCTACTGCTTTTTCTGAATTGCCTCATTGCTCATCCCCCAGAATTTTTAACTTTGAACCAAGAATCAGAACAAGCATTTATGGAAACCAACACAAGTTCTCACATTTGTTTTATTAACTCTTTTAATTTGGCATTTTAATTCCACCTTTTCCAGTTTCCTAAAATGTTGTGAGCAAATCATCCTCAGTAAGTCACCCATATTTTCTAATTCACAGAACCATCTTTTGATGTGCTGCTGGTTTCTCATTTGGGTTGGGGTTTTTTGGGGTTGTTGGTGTTGGGTTTGGGGTTTTTTTCCTTCAATTTCTGCTTTCAGAGTAGGAAATATCCCAGGCCAGGTTGGACATTGGGGCAGTGGAAGGTGTCCCTGCCATGGCAGGAGTGGAACCAGGTCCAGCTTTGGGTTTATCTGGGTTTTTTTTTTTTTTGATGTCTTTTCTCTTCTTCAGCTGCTTGAGCAAGGCACCAGGCCTGAAGGGTGACCTTTCAGAGCAGTTTCTGTATCTGGCTTCCCTCTGGAAGCTGAGAACAACAAAGTTGAGCAACTTCCAGCCAGGAAGTCTCCATGGCTACCAGAGGCTCAGGCTGTTTTCTAGGGACAGCCCAAAATTTGGATGTGAAAATTCAGAGATTCCTTGTGTGTTGTATGTAGGGCAGTGAAATCCCTCCATAAAGAAATCAGCATTTATATATATATAAAAAATAAAATTATTGAAACACAGTTAGGTTGGGATGGTGGGAGTGTTACACAGAGCTCGGAGCAGTGCCTGGATCTGCTGTGGTGCCATCACCATCCCGATGTTTTCCCCTGGGCTTTTCCTGCTCTATCACACAGCGCTGTGGTTTCCATCCAGGCCGTGATAACCCTGCCAGCCAGCTGCTCTTTGGCACTCAGGACTTATTTTGGGGAGAACATGGGAAGCTGGGTGCTGTAATAGGAGGATGTGCTCTCATATTTTAGCATTTCAGCTTTTATATTTTTCATTTATTTGTAATCTTTAGTGTGTAACTCTAAACTCCACACACAGTGGGAGCTGCTGCTTCCCCATTTTGGGCAGACACAGCAATTCCTCTCCAGGCCTGGGGATCAAGGCCCCCTCACTGCCCCAGGCCCTGAGAGATGGGAACAAAAATGAGCTGGGGGCAGCAAACTTGGGGTGAATGACTTCATTACCTGAAGCTGTAATTGGGAGATGAACCCCAAAATGCAAATGGACCAAACTGATCAAAGGGTGAAAATCCCTTACCCATTGTCCATTTTTGGGTGCAGCCCCTGGGGGGGATTTCATCTCCCCAAAATGTACCTGAAGGCCCTTCAATAAACAGAACAGCTTTTTATTCCCTGAATTCTGTCTCTGTTTTTAGGTAGCCCCAAAAGGCAGCAGCTGTAGGACAGGTTCCAGAGTCCATCCCAGCCCTCCCTGCTGCCTCCAGGGTGTTTGCTCTGCTTTGTGCAGGGATCACCCCGGGGCTGACAGAAGCCCTGGTGACAGAATGGGCCCTGTCCAAGTTTTTTAGGGCCAATCTCTCGTGCATGAATCGGGTTTCTGTTTGAATTTTGGCCCTCTGCAAAGCTGGCTGCTCATTTTGCTAAGGCAAACCCAGAATACTAAACAGGTAATTAATTTCTGTCCTTTGCCAGGAGTCAAAAGGCAGTGTTCCCCAGGCATTGAAGGCTGTTGAGGATTGTCATGAAGCTGAGCATTTAAAAAATATATAAGTAACACCCTGCTGGAATTTGTATGCAAATAACACAACCGAGCACCGCTGATATTCACAATTTATTTTATTAGAGCCTTGTGTTTTCCTTCTGGCTTATTTAAAAATGCTCTTTGTGGCGCGGTTGTGTTTGTTAAGAGGCTGCAAAGCTCTCTAATGAGCTTGGGGTGTCTGAGTCACTGGTGGCAGAGCAGTTTCCTTCTTGCAAGAAGAAAGGAGTGAGGCAAGCAGGGTGAGAAGGGGATGAAATGAGACCTCTGTGTCCCCAGGAGCAATAACAGGAAAATGAACCCAGTCATTGCAGACTGCCCCAAAAACACCCCAAAGTGAGCTCATCCCGCCTGTTTGGTCCTGGCTGTGCTTTTGTGTGGAAGGAGGAGAGAGAGGGAAGGGGCTGAGGCCAAGCAGCTCTTTGGAGAGCAGCTCCTGTGCTCTGCTCAGCTCATGGAAGAGGAAATGTTCCCAGCCAAAAAGAGAGATCTTAGGGAGCTCCAGGCAAGCTGGGCAGTAAAGGAAGCCTTTGGAAGCAGAGCAGGAATTCTCGAGCTGTGTGATGAGGGGAATCTCAGGCTGACCTGGGGCAAGGCTGTGAGCTGAGCAGTTCTTTGCTGTTCCCAGGAAAAGAGTGGAGAGGTGCAAATAAAGATAAATCACCTCGTTACATGGCCAGGGTGTGTAATTAAGGACTCCAGCCCCCTGAAATGGGGAATTAAAGAGCCCAGGCTGCAGGAGAGCTTCTTGTCCAACACACAGCATTGAAAAACTCATCAGGAGCTGTCCTGGAGAGCAGCTCAGCCCCTTGCTCTGATCCTCCCTGATCTGGTGTTCCCAATAAATCTTCCCAAACATCTGCCTGCTCCTCACCATCTGAGCTCTTACAGAGCCACCAGGCACACGGGGTTTGGAAGGGTGAAAGAGATTTGGAAGCCCCAGATCTGCACGTGCCCAACTCTCTGCAATGTTTCTCTGAGCTGAGCGAGAGGAGCTGACAAGACAAAGCCTCTTGGGGGCTCAAGGCATCCCAGAGGATCTGTAAAACAAGGAGTTTTTACAGGAAAATCGTAACTGAGAGACCTCATGCTTGTTTTACTTCTCAATTCAGATGGCAGGCTGCTGTTGCTGAGGATGTGTTTCCACGTGCTTCACACTCAGGATGGTTTTGACATCCTCCAAGCGTATCTGGGTATTTTTAGGGCTGTATTTTTTATCCAAAAAAGACATTCATAGCCACCCTGGCAAAAAACCTGCAGCCAAAAAAGAAGGCAAAGGCAGGGCTGCAAGGCAGCTTCACTCCAACCCCATGTGTTCAGGAAGCAGAGCAGAATTTCAGCCAAAGCCAGCTCATCTCTCACCATTTTAAAGCACTAAATGTCAGGAGAGCTTGGCAGCTGTCAATAGAAAGCATTTCCCCTTTCACACTGGTCATTATGGGAGTTTTATGCACACTAAATGATTTATTAATTTGCCTTAATAGAAAGGAAATTGTCTTTTTAAACCCCCCACTAAATATCTGATGGAATATATAAACTGAATTATGTCCAATATTGATCTGATCTTGTGTATATATACTGACTTCCAGTCACTTAAAATTTATATAATTGACTGTAGAAGTGCCAGGCACATTCCTGGAAGGCAGATTAATGATCTGCTGGAGTGATCAAGCACTTAGTGGCTTTTGGCTGATAAATCATTTCAGCCCCTTGCTACGTAGGGCATTTAATTATGGTCATTTAACCACTGTTGACTGTTGTGCCACTGTATAAACTAAAGCAATCAAAACATTAACTTGAGAGTGGAGCTGGAAATTATTTTATCCACAGCATTGCAGTTCCTGTATGAGGAATGCTGTCAGTTAAACCAGGGCAAATTTGGCTTTTTGAAGAAGTCTGAAATATTTCAGAGAACTTATTTCTTATTTAGCTGTCAGTTTTAGGGGGTTAATAAATATTTTTATTTAGTATTTCTCTGCACACAAAGGAGAGATGCAGGGTTATGGAGCAACACCCAGGCTGCCCAAGGGAAGCTGTGGAATCACAACCCCTGGAAGGGTTCAGAAAAGGCACCTGGGAACGTGGTTTAGTGTGGAGTTGGCAGTGCTGCTTGAACTTGGTGGTCTTAGAGGGCTTCTCCAGCCTTAAGGATTTTATGTTTATATCAAATCAGGAATGGAATAAATGCATCCTGTCCCAGCTGGGAGGAAAGGATTCCCTGGAGATCCCACCGTTGTTCTCTGGCTGCTCAGGTGTGAATTTGGGAGTGATTCATTATTTTCCTAATGTTCTTCTTTGGCAGGGTCCCTTGCAGTAAGAAACCTTGCAGTGGAACCACAGGCTGATAAGTTTTAGCCCAGAAATAGTAATTTAAACCTGAAACCCCAAACAAGATTCTTTTCCTCCCGCTGGTAATCACTTTTTATCTGCAGAGCAGAGCTGGCAGCAGGTTTGGCTCTTCCCCAGGGAGAACCTGCCTGTGCTGGGGACAGAAAATCCTCCTTCCTCCCTGATTCCTGCATTCACGCTTGGAAAAATTGCCTGCCTGCTTAATTTTCCTGTTTTCTTTCTGCTAATCTCCACCTTGGAAGGACTTTAAAGGGGGCACAGAGGAATGAGAGGATGACACCAACAGGCTGAGCCACACAGGCTCTGATTTTTGGTGTTGTTTTAGTAAAAAATGAGATGCAACAGGGCTGGTGGCTTCAGTGGCAGCTTGGTGGGGTCAGGGGGAGTTTGGGATGCTCCCATTGTTGCAGAATCCCACATGATCACCCTTCCAGGGCTTTCCCTGGCTCCAACAACCTGCTCTGCTCCCTGAATTGGGTGTGCAATTATTGGGTGTGCAATTATCGGGTGTGCAATTATCGGGTGTGCAATTATTGGGTGAGCTCGGAGCAACCTGGTCAGGTGAGATGTGTCCCTGCCAGGGCAGGGGATTTGGTTTAGATCAGCATTAAGGTCTCCTTTAAAGAGCCCAATTCATTGCCATTCTGTCACTTTTTGGGTTTTGGAGGGAAAATCAGAGGAATTGCTGAGGCCAAGGGAGACTTTTTTCCATCCCCAAACCACAGAGGCACTGCTGGAGTTCCTTTTGAGATGAGATGACCATTACATAATTCTGCAGGGATCTGGGGGAGAAATGTTTGTTTTTATGGAGTAACCAAGGTGCCAGAGCAGNCAAGGTGTACCCTAAAGGCCTTTCAATCAATCTCTGCTTTATTCTCCAGCTCTGTCCAGTCTCTGTTCCAGCTCAGCCTTCCCAAGCCATCACAGCCAGTGGAAGGTTTTTTCCAGGGCTGGGAATTTCTCCTTGCTCAGTCAGGGACTTCCTGACAGCCCTGGTGTCTCCATGCAGCCACTGCCAGACTGCTCAGTGTCCCTTTGTGTGGGATTGGTGGCCTTGGGTGACCCTCAGCAGTGGCACTGGGCTGTCCCTGGCTGTCACATCAGGGGGAAGAGGGGCTGCTCCTCACCAGCCCCTTGGCAGGGAATGTGCCCATGGAGCTCCTCTCCACGGGAAAGCAAACACTGAGTGGCTGCAGCGGGCTCAAAAAGCACCCACTAATTAAATCAGGCTTAATTATTAACCTACGAGACTTAATTTTCTGTTTTCACTTTCCAGTCTGAGTGGAGAAATAGAGCTATAAATACAAATAAACCAAAGAGGCAATGCCACCACGAACTCTCCTGACTTTGTGAGCCTGAGGCTGCTGAGGTTGGCCAGGTCAGGAGGTTTGGAGGGCTCCAGGGAGGGAGGGTGGGCTTGAGGAGGGGTCCAGCAGTGTGGCCTCAAAAGGGGTTTATTTGGTGATGTCTTACACAGTAAATCATGGATTTCTTTGCATAACCTTTTGTTGAACACGATTTTGTACCATTTATGCTAAAAATGAGCACTCAGCACTTCAAGGTTATCAAGGTTATATCAAGGTTATCTCTGACCCTTCTGGAGTCTGGCAGTGAGGCCTCAAAAGGGGTTTATTTGGTGATGTCTTATGGGTCAAACCATTGATTTCTTTGCATAATCTTCTGCTGAACACGATTGTGTACCATTTATGCTAGAAATGAGCACTTGGCACTTCTGTCGTGGTGATATCAAGGTTATCTCTGACCCTTCTGGGTCCTTCTGGGGTCTGGTAGTGAGGCCTCAAAAGGGGTTTATTTGGTGATATCTTACGGGTCAAATCATGGATTTCTTTGCGTAACCTTTTGCTGAACACAATTTTATACCATTAATGCTAGAAATTAGCACTCAGCACTTAGGTCCTGGTGACATCAAGGTTATCTCTGACACTTCTGGGGTCTGGCAGTAAGGCCTCAAAATGAGTTGATTTGGTCTTATTTAGATTTTTTTGCATAACCTTTTGCTGCATGTGATTTCATACCATTTATGCTAGAAATGAGCATTTAGCACTTCGATCCTGGTGATATCAAGGTTATCACTGACCCTTCTGGGGTCTGGGGACCCTTTTGGGGTTTGGCAGTGAGGCCTCAAAATGAGTTGATTTGGTCTTATTTAGATTTTTTTGCATAACCTTTTGCTGAATACGATTTGACACCATCTATGCTAGAAATTAGCACTCAGCACTTCTGTCCTGGTGATATCAAGGTTATCTCTGACCCTTCTGGGGTCCCCACAGAGATCTCCCTGCTGGAGGCAATGTGCTGGACTAAAGATTACAAATTACAATTAAACGTTTGACGATGGGCAAAACCATCTCAGATCCAGCTTGGGGTGGACTGGGATCAGGGCAGCCAGACACGAATGAGGGGCTCTGCCCTCTTTTCTGCTGCTTTGGGTCAGTTTTTCGTGGCTTCCCCTAAATGGGCTGGGAATTCCTGCTGTAAGCAGGGGGAGGAGCTGTGGAAAGAGGGTGACTTTTGCTAAAATGTCACTGCAAGCTGTTCCTGGAGGAGGAATGAGGGGAAACAACGCCGTGGTGTGCGAGGCACTGCGATGCCTTTGTTCTGTGCCAGCACAGCTCCCAGAGCCCGAGCAGGATCCCAGCCCTGCTGCAGTGACATTTGTAAATGAGAACATGGCAAAGCCCGAGTTTGGCCAGGATAAAATGCTCTTTTTAAGAGTGAGGGATAAAAAAAAAAAAAAAAAAAAGAAAAAAAAATAGTCTGGCTTAATGGAAAAGGGGAGTCAGTCCACAGGGAAAAAATATAAAAAGGTTTAAGAAGCAAACTAGAATTTTGAAAGAGCAGAGCACGAATGCCAAATCAACAGGAGAAAGGGTCTTGCAGAGGTAGAATGAGAAGGGGCTGGGAGGGAAGGGGCAGGGAGAGGGGGGAAACAGCTTCTGGAATGGCACAGAGGCTTAGAAAGCCGAAATGAAAACAAAAGGCCAAGGGGGAACATTCACATGGATATAAGGAAGAATGAATGGCTGCAAGGCATTTGAAGAATGCCTCTTACAGTCTCTGAACTGAGGATCCTTTTAAATTTGTTTGTTATGAATTTTAGCCTGTGTCCTGTTTTGCTGTTTGGTACGAGGCTGTGATGTGAGAAACACAGGGAGCTGCCATTATTCCCTGGGATTTCATGGATCTTAGCGCTGCTTAATGTCTCCTTTCAGTCTGCTGGGGAAGTGACAGATTGACTGGGGGTATCTTTGACCCCCTGTCTGTGCACCACCTCCCTCTGTGCTGTACCAAGGGCAAACTCTGAACCACAAAATCTTTAAAATGAGATTTGGAGACCAAGAGGAACAGCAGAAGCAAACCCTGTCCCAGCACAAACCCTCAGCAGCAGCTGGCCAGGACTGGGGGCAGAGGTGAGCCATCACCTTTGTTTTTTTCCCTTTCCACCTCTTTTTGCCTCCTGCCTGATGAGGCCCCGGCTGTTTGTGAGCACAGAACTGCTCAGGCAGAGCTGGGAATGTGCTGGGAGCTGCCTCCTGTGCAGGAGGATTCTCAGCAAGGCTGGAGAGGGATGCCAGCACATCCATCCTGGAGGCCAGGGTACACCTGACCCATCAGAGACACCCCTGAGCTCCACCAGGCTCCAGCTGGAGGGGGGAACACCTCAGGCTTGGTTTATCTCTGCTCTCAGAGGGGTTTGCAGCCTGTTCCCTTCGGAGGAGAGGGCCCAGATGAGGCTCCTGCCCTCAGGTATGGACAGAGGGACTGTCCAACAGCCCATGGAATGATGGAGTGATCTCCTGCAGGTTTGGCTGCTCCAGCCTTTCGTGGGCAGCCCTTGGAAGGATGTGGGATGCAGCTTCAGGGCACCCTGCACCACTTCTCCATCCTTCCAGGCACCTTGTCCCGTGGTGGAGAGGGGAGATTTAGATAAAAATGTAATTCTTGACATTTTTCTGTCATAATGGAGATGGGAAGCCCTGTCTTCCAACACTTTATATTAAAAAACACAAAGGCTTTGACTGGCAATGTAATTATAGCCTGGATTGATTATTGAGTTATTGCATTTTCTGTCATCATTTGATGTTGATTTACAAGAGCTGGATGTGCCTGCAGTGGCTGGGGGATTTTGTAACCAGTTCTTGCAGTTTCACTCCAGAGCTTTACACATTCACTCAACAATCCAGTGATTTCATTAAATACAAGGTTTAAGTGAACCTCCAAACCGAAATTCATCTGCTCTGGCACCGGAACCGTGCAAAAACGAGACACATGGAAAACGGCAGAGGAGATTGGGCTATTAAGAATAATTAATACCGAATTTAATTGACAATTACTTAGCAAGAGCGATATTTGGCTTTCAAAGGCCATCTACATTTACGGTGCTACACAGAACAATAAAGGGAAGCAATCTGTTTGAGGGAGATGAACATAAAACGGGGAGAAATGCAAACGCTGGATCCTTTATCCTGGGGCAGTCCCGGAGCAGGGCAGGTACACGGTGGGAGGTGCTCACACCTTAATCACAACTTCAGAAAGGCATCTCCTAATTGTTTCTGGTAGGTACAGGCTGGGTTTTGATCCTTTGGGGAAGGGAAGGAGAGGAGAGAGCTTTTGGAGTTGGTGTTATTTGCATATAAAAGATTCATCTGTTGTGTTCAAGGGGCTGTGGAGCAGTGAGTGTTTACCCACGGGCAGGTGACTCACAGCCCTGGATAAATTCACTTTTATATTCAATCCCAGGTACTCTGATGCCTGGGAGTATTTTTCATGTTTTTTTTTTTTCTTCCTGTTCGTAGTTTGAACACTGATCTCCTACACTCTCCTTTGTTCCCATGTTCATATCATTCCTATTTCTCACCCTTTAGGCTTTTCCCTCCTGCTCTTGTGAAGCCTTTAGGTGCAGGCAGAAAAGAAAGGGGGACAGAAATGAACAAATTAGGGGAAGAATCTGTAATGGAATGAATGAAAAAGCAGCAGCACCATAAGGAATCGGTAACTAATGAGTAGGAAGTACTGTACAGTATGTCATTCATTTAGCCCTCCCTGCTCAGGGTAGCAGCAGATGGTGCCCTGAGGGACTTGGATGTTCCCATCCATGCTCCAACACTACTAAAGAGGTGAGACGAGAAAAGGAGACGAGATGGATCACACCAATCAGCCCAGCAGAAAAATGATTATGATTACATAACTAATGACCCAGGGAATTAGACAATATCAAAAATAGGAAGGATGCCAGTTTGGGCTGTGACACGTCTGAGCAGCACAAGCAACGTGGGGGCTGTGGAGTGAGAGTTGTGTGGGTAAGAAAAAAAGGGGGGCTCCTCATCAAGCTTTCAAAACCAATCATTTTATCTGACAAATCCTTGATATTTCATTTATATTTTTCTCTGGATGCTGAGAGAACCCCACCCTTGGGTATTCCTGCAATAATCCTGACTGGGTTGTGCACTTACAAGTTCTCTTTTTGCCATGTTTAGCTCAGCTGGAAACTCATCAGAACCTGGTTTTGCTCCAGTTTTGCTGTAGGAATGGGAATGAGAGCCCAGCAGTGCAGCTGAGGAGCAGCAGCTGAACAGGGACTGGCAGAGTGGTTCCTGCTGATGGCACAGGGAGTGTGCAGCTCCCTGATCCTCCAGGAACTGCTGGGACCTGGAAGTGTCCTCTGTAGGACCAGGCAGAACCCTTGGTCACACACCTTAAAAGGATGGCATCAAGACCCTACAGAAAACGGAAACATCCCACATCAAGGTATTCCAGGGGAAGGAATATTGGATGAAATCTGAATTTACAGGAAAAACCTTTGTTTAGCTGATCTCCCTCACCCAGTTCTGATCTATTTTCTTCTCCAATTTATTGGTTTCTTGATAGAAATGTCAGGATTGAGATTGCAAAACTCTTCCTGTCTGTGCTGCAATCCTGATTCCAGGACCCTGTTAGTGGCTACAAACGTGCCTGCCAGCTACTGTGATAGAAAAAGCTGATTTTGTTGTCCCACAGCTCAGAGGTCTGGCTTCAAAACGTGGAGCAGCCCCAAAATTGTATGAAATGCAGCTTTTTGCCATCTGCTGGAAAATGTTAATGAGCTGATGATCTCATCCTCCATTTCAGACAGGTGTCCACATCCCCAAAAATGTGATGAGAAATGACATGTCTGTTGACAGCCTCATCAGATTAATTGGGACTCGAGGAGTGAGCTAATTCTCACATCAAGAGGCTGGGGAAACACACTGTGGGAGCTGTGCGAGGAGCCTTGAACTCCTGCTCCTTGTGCCGCTGCCCCGGATCACAGCAGCTTTGATGGGCTGGATTAGGAGATCAATACCCACACATTGACACGCTAATCCCCCCGGGGACCCCTCCAGTACACCGCTCAGAGCAGGGGCCACAAGGGGTGTGTGCCACCAGGAGCTGCAGCAGTTTCACTGGGGTGCTTTCAAACAGCTTCACTCAAACACCAAAATACACATCGAGCGTTGCCCTTGGTTTTTCATGTTTTTACTTTTGCCTTCTGAGGTTTATGCTTTGCCTTCTGATGTGTGCAGAACTTGGAGTCTGTTCTCATGCAATCTTGTGTAAATGAAACATTTTCATATTTTCTCCTCTAGGAGGAGTTTCTTGAGTGATGGTGGAGTTCACCAACGAGATTGGAGAGGTGGCGACACCTTTGGCCAATCTCTTGCCTTCTGATCCATTGTGTATAAATTGAAGTCAAAATAAATAAAACAGAGCAAAGCATAAACATCAGAAGGCAAAAGTAAAAACATTAAAAAACAGGGCAACACGTCGAGCTCCCGTGAATTTGGGGTGGTAAATGGACCCCGAGGTGTTAAAAGCACCAGGAAGGGTCAGGTTTTGGTGTTACATGTGGATTAATGGGGAGAAACTCTGAGGAATGGGTGGGATCTGCTGGGTCATGGGTTCAGTCCCCTGCTGCAGGAGATGTCCATGGAAAACCTTCCACGAGGTGCTCAAGTGCCACTCGAAAATTAATTAGAATTTTTTCTCCTCTTGGGACTCTCCTCTGTAACCTTTCCCCAATAATGGGGAAGAGGCTGTCATCTAATTTCAGAATAAATACATTCCTGGCTAATTTATATTATTTTTTTCCTCTTTTTTTTTACCTTACAAATCCTTTTCACCTCACTGGGTGCATTTACAAACAGGAATATCTACTCTCTAAATAGATGGAGACTTCCCTCTAAGGCTGAATTTCCACACTTGGATGTTGTCTCATTAAAACATTCCTGGCCTTTACTCATCTCTGTATTCCTTTTTATTTTTTCACCAATTCCTGCAGGATTTGGGCCTTTTGAGCATCAGGGTGATGCAGTGACATCATTCTTCCAGTGCTCCACATCACCATCATTCCCCAGCTTCCTCTCCTTGCCTTGCACAAACCTTCCAGTCCTGTTTTGGGACAGCAGGTGTTTTTCCAAGGAGCCAGCTGGGGAGGTGGCTGAAATCCTGCCAGGACAAGTGTTCTGCTGGTGTTACATTTGCCTGAGGGAAGGTGGGGAAAAAATAATAATTAAAAAAAAAACAACAAACAAAACAACCCTGAAATATCTTGAGTAAACTCATTTATATTTTACTCTTTGAACTTGATTTTCTGTAAGAAGTTGCTGGCCCTGTAATTAAATAAATAGAATTTCTCTTGTTTTAGGCCATTCTGGAATTTGCAGCAGAGATTCAAATCTCTGTTAATATTTAAATTATTTTGTAAAGAAGTAATAAAGCAGCAGCAGCATTTCAGATTGGCTATTTTAACCCCTCAAAACATTTTTGTGGACATCAAAGTGTGCATGATGCTGAATGTATCAGTTTTGCTCCATAAATTCCTTGCTATTCTTTCTTTTTTTTAAAAAAAAATATTTCTGTGGATAAAGACAGTGCTTTCACAGCTCACCTGAACTCTCCAAATGTGATAATTTGAAATTTTTAAAGATTATTGACCAAAAAGACCCAGTGGGGCTATTGTTACCTCTGTTTAATGCTTTGTCTGATGAATTACTTCCTGCGGGGTGATGACTACAGCAAGTCCCAGCTGAATGAAAAAACAGGATTTAAAAGTTTTGAGAATCAAGCAGAAAAGGGAAGGGCAGCAAAAAGATTTGGATGTCTTCATTCTCATTTTTTATTAAATCTCATGCTTGTGTTTATTACTTGAAATAAATGATCAACCAACAGGAATGATGGCAGAGAGTTTGGATTTGGTGGGCTTTTAGGTTGGTTTTGGGATTTCTTTTGGTTGTGGGTTTTTTTTGTTTTGTTTTGTTTTTTTTGGGGGGGTTTGTTTGTTTCTGGGGGGTTTTTTGGTGTGTGTTTTTGGGGGAGTTTTTGAAGTTTTTGTGTGTTGATTGAAATGTTATAATATCTCATTATTCTAATTAATCTATCTACTAAAAAAACATTATCTCATCTCTTTAGAGCAGATTGAGGTTACCCCAACACACAAATCACCTAGATGTGAAATGAAATAGAACAATATTTATTTCCAGGTTTTATGGGTTTTGTAGCTGGCTTCCATCAGATTTTCCTCAGTTTACAAGATGGAGTAAGACAAGGATAAGACAAGGATACTTTCACTCTTTTCCTCCTCAGTTGCTCCCACAACCTCATTTTTACCCCATCACGATTTGCTGCAGCTTTCACAAGTCAAAGGGCTGCTGTGTTCCCTTTTTTCCCCTGTAAAACCTCTTTTTTTCCTCAGTTTCCCAGATCCCTGCTGTGGCTGAGGGTCACACCCAGTCCTGCTCTGGAATTTTCTCCAGCAGGAAAGGCTCAGTCTCATCCCTCCTGAAGTCCCTGTTTTTTGGGATTGTGTTATCAGTTTGAACTTCAAATAAACATCTTTCAGAGCTTCCCTGACTGTAAATTATATTTTTTTTTCCTCCATTTGATCTCCCTGCTCTTTCCTGATCCTCAAAGTGGGCTTTGCAAGGCTCTGCTTAATTGATTATTTGGCTGTTATCTGTTTCATCTTGCACAATTATCAAATGCTTTCTGGGCTGTTTTTGGAGGGTTCGTTAGCAGAGGGATCAGCTGGATCAATGGCACAGAACAGAGATGTTAATTGCTTTGTCTACAGCCACTCTCACTTTTAGCCCCCCTTGTCAATCTTTCATGTCATGGTGGTGTGAACTCTTGAGAGACTCTCCAAATATGCCGCAAATTCAAATTAATTTTGTTGTTCTGTGTTAGATGTGTAAGATTTAGCCTCAGCTGACACAACCTTTGGGAGAAAATCCCGAATTTCTGGGCTCTTTTCTGATGTAAATTCAGATTGGATCAGTCCATGCTGTTGCATTCTGTCTTATTGAAGTGTTGGCAGAATGCTGCATGGAAAATGGGTGATGCTGCAATTCCACCCACTCTGTTTGCACAGGTTCCACAAAAATTGCTTTTGTAGGGTCAGAGTGGGCCAGAGAGTCTCGGTGGGTGTGGAACTCCTCTGACACTGGCTTTAAAGTGACTTATTTTAATGAACAGCTCAAAATTGACACTTTTTTACAGCCTAATGGAAATGAAAACGTCAGAACCTTTAGAAAAGCTCTCTTGGTTTGCAGACAAGTTAAAACTCAGAGGTTTAAATTAGATGTTAGGATGAATTGTTCCCTGTGAGGGTGGGAAAATCCCATCCAGAGAATCTGTGGCTGCCCCTGGATCCCTGGAATTGTCCAAGCTCACGTTGGACAGGGCTTGGAGCAGCCTGGGACAGTGGAAGGTCCCTGCCCATGGATGGGACATCCAAACAAAAATAAAACATGGATGGGGGTGGAATTAGTTGATCCTAAAAGTCCCTTTCAACTCAAACCATTCTGTGGGGCTACGACTCTCCAACCTTCCTGCATGGATTACGTTTGAGCATTCCTAAAAGTATTAATTATATATATTTCATGTGAGATGTGAGAGAAAAAAAAATGATACATAAAGTTTCTAGCAAGCTGACATGTAAATCATAAAATCTCATTGTTATCACTGGTGAGGAGCATCTCTTTATGAAAGAGATTATTTTACTTATTTCATGTTTTATGAGGAGATATTTGTCAGGTGAGAAGAGCATAATTGGGAGTGAAAAGCAGCAGATTATTTTAGGTGCAGGTGACAGGATGACAGAGAATTACACGTCATTACACGGCACAGAGAAATCCGTGGAAATATTAATGCAGAAGAGGGGGAAAAGAATGGGAAAAGTTGAAGGGGGAGTGAGGAGGAGGAGGAAGATCAGACACGTGGGTCAGGTCAAGAGCGTGGCAGCTTTTAGTGCAGGGCCAGAAATGTTTAATGTGCTCAGCAGTGAGGTGGAATCAAAGGAGAGGTGATGGAGCCATGGGATGGGGCTGGTTTGTCAGCTCAGGGGTTGGGGTAATTCTCTTTCTCTCCTGAATCTCTCCCCTTCCACTCCTCAGCAGGATGGAATTGAATTCTCAGGGGAAGTTTTGTTATATTAAAAGGGATCGACTGATTATGCTACAAACCTTATGGAGAGCAGCAGTTTGAGCTGGAAACATTGGAATATGATCTGATCCCCTTTGGGATGGTGGCTTGCATTGAGAAATGCCCACACTCGGATCTTCAGTTTCTCCTAACAAACCTGGGATCACTCAGGGAGTATCAACACAATATCAACACTTCTCTTTTTTATGTTTGCGTTGTTTAACCAGCTTAGCTTTGTCTGCATCCAGAACAAGAGGGAGCTGTTAAATCCACATTATCTTCCCTCACTTTTCTCAAGCCTTAGGTTTGAATAGAAATGTGTAAATAATTGGTCAATAACAGGAGGAGGCACTTACTGACAATCATGTGAGGAGCCTTCAAGGTCAGATCTGGAGAACAACCAGGGAGATCTCCTGTGAAGTTTGGTTTTTCTTTCTTCCAACATTTTTCTCCATTCATTTTTTTTAGCTGTTGTGGGGAAATGTTGGATTTAATGCATTTATATATTTTGTGTGCGTGTTTGTGCAGCACAGGCTGGGCACGTGCCACACTGGAGACACATCAAAGGCAGTGATTGATTTGGTAGACAATGACCAAACATGTTTAAAACACTCCTTGTTCTTGTAAATGATAATTGTTCCCTCTTTTTTTAATCTATCCTGAATAAATTGCCCAGACACAAAGTGTCATTAAATGCTCCTCTTTTACAGCTTACCATTTCCCCATGTCCAAATTTCAATATTAACACTGTGTTCCTTTGTGAATTGAGCTTTTATTCATTATATTCCTTTTTAGACTAATAGTTATTATTATGCTGCTCATACTTTAGCTTCACAGCTAATTATAGTCTTTGGCTCTCTCCTTCTGGAATATAGATACTGATATGTATTAATGCCACGTACCTTGCTCTCCAGCCAGCACTTATTTCACAAGGATGCTGTGATTTTGTCCTCTTACACTGACTAAAACATCCCAATTTTTTTTTTTTTTTTTTTTTTTTTTTTTGCATTATCGTTTTGCCCTGCTGAAAAGCATTATCTGGGAGAAATCTCTGCAAAGAGTGATCACACCCCCGTCCCTGCCAGGGTTGGAAATCCCTTAATACAGCCATGTACTGTCAACTCACACATAATGAAAATGTCAATAGTGCTCAGATTGGAGCAGTTTAAGGCACTGAAACAGATGTAGCTCCACACAACATAAATCTATTGAGCAGAGAAGGGGGGAGGCTGCTTGGTCACACAGCAATAAAATAAAATAAAATAA
>VWYP01028215.1:29261-65339 GCA_013400435.1 Pycnonotus jocosus | reverse complement strand
CTTGGAAGCAGATGGATCATGAGGTGATTGCTCCTTACTTCTTTCTGGAGTGATGGATAACAGCAGCTGACCAGGGATCCTATTGCTTGTCAGAATGGGTTTGGTTAGGAGGAAATGCATCTCAACTCCAGGTTTCCCCCTAAAAGACATGTACAACCAGCTGGGTGTCTGTAGCAAGATGCTCTCCTGTAGATGCTCAGTGTTTTCAAAGTTTAAACACAGAGAGGAGAAATTCAGGTGCAAACTTGTGTCTGTGAGTGCTGGTTCCACTCCACACTCAGGACTGGGTCTCCCCTACCCCAAGTGTTGTGTGAATGTGTGTGTTAGTTCATATAAAGTGCAAAGCTATAATTAAGAATGACAGAGACATTCACTGTGGCTAAGAAATTACCTAAAAATTATTTAGAGAGATGTGCATTTCCCAAAAAAATCCACCTCTGGTATAGAGAAAACACATGTTAAAAAAAAAATAAATTGCAAACCGTTGGGAATTTTCGAGCTTCAAATGTAATTACAATGTTTATATTGTTTTCTTCATTGGGCTGTGCTTTGAAGTCGTGAGATGCCATCAGTTTTGGGGATAAATCTCTATCAAGGTCATTTTGTTTCCCTCATCAGTTGCTCGCTTACACCAGGAGGACCCCGCGGCGCACGGCAACGCCTCGAGCCGCCAATTACTCTGATTGGGAAGTTTGTGTGCAGTAATTAAAGAGCCAGGTAGCAGCAGACATGTGTTACCCCGAGATAACACGCTCCTTGGAAGTATCACGAGGCAGGAGGTGAAGTGAGTGCCTCCAGTGACCTGGGAAAGGCGTTTATCTCAGCCCTGCACGAGCCTGGGGGGGCACTGCCAGTGCACAGCAGCTATCAGCACCATCAGCTGCGCTGGGATGGATTGCACCGTGTCAAACACATGTTAAAGACATGTTCAGCCTTGTGCATCATGTGATAACTGTGTCTGACTCCGAAGGACTGATGTATCAGGTGTGAGGAGATAGGAGCACCGAGTGTTTGGGGTTTTTTTTGTTTTCGCTGGGATATGCATGACTGGCAAAAGTTATCTCGAAAGGGGCATGAGCTCCAGAGTGCCACAGCTTCAACAAGCCCAACATCCATAATGCAGGAGAGTGCTCACGTGTAATTGGCTCAAGTGGAGCATTCAGGGCTGCTGTGTGTTATTCCTTTTTTGTACAATTGTAGGTGTGCACGAGCGTGTGTTTGCATGCCCAGAGCGATCTCCATGGTGTTTATTTTTAACCCATGATTATTTTTGCCCCCTGCCCAGTGCTGTGAGTTGTTTCATTCGTCAGGTGACTGACAAGGAACATTTTTCCAGCAGCACAGAGCAGCCTGGCACTGTCCCTGGGATGAGGGTTGGCTGCTCAGCACAGCCCTGGCAGACAAAGGGCTTTGTGCTGCTCCTGCCCACAGCCAGGCACCACATCACACACAGGAGAAAGGTCTATCTTTAATCTGGGCTGCTCAGGAAATCAAAGGTGGGGGGATTAAAACAAGAGCAGCGACTGATTTCCGTAGGAGATCGCTTTCCTGTTTCATTTGATAGAATGAACAGGAAAATCAAAGCAAAGTTAGAAGCCCTGTGTACCTTTTCTTTCTTTTTTTTTTTTTCCCCAGCAATTTTTGTGATGTCAGTTCACAAGGTATTATAATAATGGAACACATGTGTGATAATAATTTTAGAAAATTGCCTTTTTTAAACCTTAGAATAATTTACATATAGCTGCTCTGGCAAGGTGTGTGCCTTCTGAATCATCAGGCTTGTAGTTAAACATGTTGAAGCTGATTAAATCTGCAGCTGTTTGTTCCTTTGCATTCTTTTGATCTTCGCTAAAAATAACCCCAGTGCCTTCATCAGGACTAAATTTCAAAGGCATGGTGGGAATGATGCTTCAATATTGGATTTGAGTAGCCAGTAATGAACAGCAAAAATCTGGTTTGTGCTCAGAGGGAAGAGCAGTAAGAGGAGGGCAGGAGCTGTGGGAAGAATCCCCAGGCTTGGCTAGGCTCTCAGGTGCAACCTCAGGAATTGTTTTGCTCCCTCTCAGCCAGCAAAGGTGGGTGTGCTGTGCCTGGCAGCTCCACCTCAAGGTCTCCCATGCAGGAGTGGCCCAGGAGAATGTGACAGAGACACTTCCTGGGCTGGCACCAATGCAGGGTCGCCCTCAGCTCTCACCTCCTCTAATGAGGAGGGAAATGTTGTGTCCATTACTGGAAATGCTTCCCTACCAGTGAAATGTGCTTCTCTCGTGTGTTTTAGACAAGCTGGTGATTTTTATTTTCTCCTCTTTCCCTTTTTCTTCTGTAAAATGAGGTTAAGGTGGCAGTGCAGGGTCTCTGCTTATTCTGTGCTGGCTTTCTTTGCACTTCAGTGGAATCCACATGGGATGGTGATATCCAGCTCTGCATTACTGCTGTTTCTCACTTTAATGACCCTGGTAAATCTTTAATGATTGCCATCACTGTCAGAAGGGCACAAAGGGCCCTCATCTGTCTTGGTGCAACCTCAGAAAATACACTCACAGATGTCAGTTAAAATAATGGTGTTGGTGGTAGGTCACTTGGATTTTTATGGGTACCCACCTCTTCTTGCAAAAAGCAGCACAGAAATCTCACTTTTAATCATTATAATCACTTAAAAACCCTAAATGTCCATGTCTTAGGGGTTTGGTTTTTTTATTAACTAGGGCAGCACATTCCAGACAAAAAGAATTGAGACAGGCACTTCACAGGAATGGGCCTCCTCATTTCTGTATTTCAGAGCACCTGAGATAGAAGCTCTTATTTTAAATTAGGTATTTCCAAGCGTGAGATTTTCATCCAAAACTCACTTGAACGTCCATGTTAGAGGAATTCATTCAACATTAGAACAAAGCTTTTCCCACCACTTGAACATTGTTTCATCACTAGTGATTTTCCTATCACAGCATAGCCTTTAAGACATAATTCTCTCAAATTATGGGGTGTGTTAGCAACCCTGAGAGTCAGAAACTGGATATACACATCTCCTGCTCTCATTAACAGCACTTGCCTGCCTAATTCACTGAGCAGCACAGAGAAAATGGAGCCCTATGGGTCAACATCAATGGATTCAATGAGATCTTCACCCTTTAAAAATGTCATTAGTGGGAGTAAGAGCTGGCTGTGGGCTCTGGTGTTTGCTACAGCCCTCTGGAGAGCATCAGTCTGACACAGAGGTGCTCAGGCTTGCCTGGGGAAGCTCCCACCCATTGTTCCATTGTCCACCACTTTTGTTCACTCCATTTCTCCTGTGTCACCAGCTCATCCGAGTGTAGGGACAGACACTGAGCCCTTGCCACCCGTCTCCACCCTTCCCAAAATTAAATGTTCCTCTTAAGCCAACTCACATCTCTAAACGAGTTCAGTTCCCACCTAAAGTTGTCCCCACGTTGTTTTTCATGCCTGGTTCAGTTGCAAGGCTCAAACTGAGTGTGCAGGTTGATCTGGACAAGGAGAAGGTTCTTCTGGTCATCTCTAAAGGAGAGATGTGTGGTGCTTCTGCTTAGTGGTGATGGAGTGTGGGGTCAAATTAATCTGTCTCCTGCATCTGAGTATTTTTGTTTTTCTGATTATAATGTACTCAACTACATATGAAGCCTAAATTTTTCTTGCTTTCCCCAGAAATTTCAAGGCACTCTCTCTCTGAACCTGATCAGTAAAATGTGGGTTCATTTAAGAACCCTCCTTATTGGGCTGCTCTTCAAAACAGAAAAGACTTGAGAACTTTTCTGCTGTGTGTGGTAGTTAATATTTGAATCCATATAACATCCAGAGCATGAGATTAGGAAAGGGTGGATGACCTCGAAAACCACAATGTAATCTTGTTTAAAAAAAAAAACACCCCCTAAAGAAGTATTCAAGCTCTAATAAATCATTATTTTATTCATAAACCATATATTCATAGCAGATTTTATTACACTTCTATGTTCACCTAACTTTGTAGTCTCTTTTGATTTTGTTTTTTCTGCAGTTATTTTCCACTTCTAAGACATTTGATCTGTGTTTTCCTTTAGACCTCTGCCTCTTTGTATAGATTACTAGAAAGGAGCTCAATTACAGTTTTGTCTCTGATGTGGATATTTCTTTATTGAAGGTTGTACAAAGGCATCCTTCCTCAAGCTCCATTTCAAAAAGGGCTTCAAATATAAACTAGAAAAAAATAAAAATAAATAAATAGCTAATCTGAGCAGGCCAAGACAAGCTTAATTTCAGCTTTCATGGCTGTGTGCTTGGTAAAATGTCAACAGCAAGTATTCACAATCTTCTGTACTACACAATCTGAGCAGTCTCAGGCCTTCCAATATTCTATTTGAGGATTTTACGTACAGCTGCTTGGAAAAAAATAGGTTCTTGAGGAATGTATCATAGTACTGGATTTAGCTGTAATTTGAGGATCCAGAATTCCTCTGTTAAATATGCATTTTCCCCCCCTTGGATGTGGGATTTCCTGTAGGCATTTTGTGTTTTCCTCCTGCAAATAAACACAGCACAGAACTGTACAGCCTGTGATGAGGCAATTCGAGAGTATCCTTCTGGGAATACATTTTTTTACATGTGTTAATATAAACTATGCAATAGTTCCTCAGTTAAAATTTTCACTTAAAAGCATTTTAACCCACTTTGGCAGATATGGATTTATAGAAAGACTGTTCACCCTACACTTACAGCACTTACTGTGATTGCTGGGTAAACTCTGAAAGAATTTATGAGCAATGATATTAATTAGCTGAGTTATACATTTTATTAGATACAATTTTCAAGCCATATAATTCTTGGAATCTGAGAGACAAAAATTACCTACTTGGGGTTTATTCCACAGTCAAGGCTAAAGATTTTTAGTCTTTCTCTGTAGGCATATTTTTAAGCAATGATGTAATTGTTTGTATCCATTTCCATGCCATGTTGTAATATTTTCTTGATGTTATTTTGTCTTCAAACGTCTCTGAGATGAGAATTCAATTGATGTAGTGCTGCTTGTTTAGGAAGAGAGAGAGATGCACAGCTGAGTTTTCCCCTGATGACTGATGTATAAAGAGTAGATGAGAATATTTTTTCTTAAAGAAGGCTTGGATTTCAAGATGCTAAACATTAAAAATCTCTCAAGGTATTTGAACATTGATGGAGTAAAGGAGATTTGTCAGAGACAGCTGGTGTTTGTGTTCCAAGTTAGGTCCTGACTGCTCTGCAGGATACAGAACTGTTCTGTGTAGATTTTTAACCCCAAAGGAACAATCCTGCTGCTAGTCTTTCCTTACTGAGGTGGATGGAAAGCAAAACAAAAACATTGCCTCTTCCCAACCTGGGAATGGCAAGAGGTGATGGGAGCTGAGCTGCCCTTGATGGGAATTGCCACACCTTGCAGAAAATGTCCCCATTTTTCAAAGTATCAAATGCAGCTCTGGCTGACAAGCTGAACATGCTAAATGGCTGCTGGGGCTGGGGGAGAGGATGCTCCAACAGAACTCAGACTAAAGAAGAACCAAAAATCCTTTGTAAGCTGCAGGCTGAAGCTTGGACCTACAGGTACCTGGTGAGCCTGGAATCCCTCACACCCTGAGACCTCCATGAGGCTCAGGGAAGGACACAGATGCCCCAACCCCTCTCAGGCAGTCACCTCTCCAGTTGCCATGTCATGCCCATGATTCCCTTGTAAGTTATATTTCTTTGTGTCTTAGCTATGTAATTTGAACTGAAGATCCCCCACTTGCACAGGAGATGTGCTTGGCCCAGCATCTTAGCGAGCATTAGGTCTCAAGAGTGAAATTATCCTAATCATTGTTTGGGTTTTGAGGTTCTAAATCAAGAAATATGTTAAGTCTTTCCTGTTTTTCCCCCAGGTCTTCTTAATGGCTGGGTTTGTGCTTCCTAGAGGAAAGTTGTGGTTGTTGTCATTATTTTTTGTTAAGAAAAACTTTTCAGTATCTCACCTTTGAGAAAGCTTGAGGAAATTTTTCTTTTTGATCCTCATTCATTTATTTTCCCTTATGTAAACTTGAAGTTTTTAATACTCCCTCTCTTACTGGTAATCTGCCATGTCCTCCTTAGTTCTCATTTATTTATCCCTCTTTCCCTGCTATCTTCTGGTTCCTTTCTCAGTAAAATTAACAAGCCCTTGCTTACACCATAGCTCTGTATTTGATCTGCTGACTGATCCAAATATGCTGCTTATTTTTGCATGTTCTTTGTGTCTGGAGTGAATCCCGCTTTAGCACTGCAATTACCATTACAGCTGATTAGAAAATCAAATTTTTTCATTTGGAATGTTTCACAAAAAGCAAGTTTCTAAAAATGCTCCCATTGAACATTGTAGGAACGTTCCCATTTTCTCTGTGAAAGACTGCAAGCAAATGTTGGGAGTTTTTTTAGCATTTTGTTGAGACTGGCACGAATAAAGAAACCTACATTCGTTTAATTTTTTTAATTACAGAAGTTATATGAATGTGGTCTCATACACTAAAATACCTTGTTTATATATATATATTTATGGTGCTGAAAGAAATTACTGCAATTTAGATATCAGTATTATATTATATGCTGTCACAATGAGTGAGAGTAGTGTGTTTTGCTTACCACAGACTGATTTTGGTTTTCCTAAAGAAATACGTCACAGAAACTCATGTGAATAATGTTCTGCTCCTGTGCTTCTGCTTTTAACAGTGACTCATTGGCCCTGCCAGACCTCCCATTGCACACCCCAAGTAAAGAGCAATCTTTGAAAATATTGCGTTTAAAATTGGTCACAAAGTTTGAAATGAGAAGGGATATTTTGTTAGTCTTGATCCCTGTGGTGGTATCAATGCAATAATGGAATCATCTGGTGATCTGACAGAGGGAGGATCCTTTCTGGTGAGGAATTTGGTGTCAAACCCTGCTGGGGAGGGCAGCTCATCCCTCCTGCCCACAGCACACATTGCTCCAGTGACAAAACCAGCAGAGCTGCTGCTCCCGAGTGGCTTGGGCGTGTTCACTGTGTGCAGGAGATAATGAAGTGTGATTGTTTCCTCAGCTGATGAACAGGGAGCCTTCCTGGGGCCTGTGTTTGCTCTGGCTGTGAGGGCAGCACTGCAGGCTGTGCAGGGAGATCTGAGCCAGAGCACTCTGCACCTGAGCCTTATCTAAGCCTGGGGGATGAAAGCACTGAGTTGATCATGAACCAGCACAGAGATACACTCTGAACAAAAAACCCCAAACCTAGCATCCTTGTACACTCTTCTGTCTCTGATTCAAGCACTGAATCAAGCCCATTTATGCACACAAACTGTCAGTGCAGCCTTGCTGATGCTGTTACTGCAGCTACTCTTTGCTGTTTCCACAAAATTCCACATGGGAGTCATCATGACACCAGCCCAGGCATGGCCAGCCTTCAGATGAGGTTTTGTCTCTTCCTGGCCTTTGTTGCATTCAGAGATCTGTGCGAATACCTGCTGATTCTCAGAGCATCACTGCTGGAAACCAGAGGGAGGAATTTCTGGTCTCTTCCACAGATGGGAAAATGAGGCAGGGTGGGAAAGGACCTGCTGAAGGTCATGTGCCCAACAGTGTCAGAAACTGCATCAAAGCTCATGGCTCTTAAATGCCAGCTGGGTTTTAGGGTCTGTTTCTGGTTTTTTTCTGCTTTTCTCCTTCAAAATCAGAGTGGTTTTGGATGAGGTAGGTTGAAGTGACTGAGTTATCCTCAAAATAAATAACTGGGCACTACTCAATACCAATTCACATTGGGTCATCCTGCTCCTTAATTTTTTCCAGTAGCCCAATATTGTGTATTTAGCCTTTATGCTGGTGTAGGACTTTGTATCCAAACATTTCAGTGAGTTGTCCGTGTTCTAGAACAGTGCAGCTCCACTTGCAGTGACTGTTCCAAAGGGATCCCATGATAATTCCTGACATTCCAGTTTGGATCTGGGGAGCCCTGGGTGCTGCTTTCAGCTTTCCCTCAGGTGTCCTGTGTGCCCTCAGGGAAGTCATTTATTGCCTCCTGTCTTGTTTCTCCACATCTAAAAAAGGGCAATAATGGTTCTCTCCTTTTGAGAGCCTCAGATGCTCTGATCAAGAGGTGAGTAACCCAAAAATTAATTTAGAGTTCTTCAAGGAAAATAAACCACGAAATTAAGAATATACTGCACAATATAATGACAACACCTGTCTATGTCTGCTCTTTTTTCCTCACTTTTATGTCACCCCACAGAGAATTGTGAAGATTTATCTCTACTTTATCTCTCCAGGATCTTTTGGACCTCTGCTTGCATCCTACTGGTATGTAATCCTTTAATGTTGACATTTTGGACTAAATACCATCTCTTTCTTTGTGGTTTGTTTTATTTTTTTCTTCTTTTTTTAAAGTGCGATTCAGGCTGGTGAAATCTTCTTCTGTAGTTCAGCAACAAAAGCAAGATCTGCCAAATTATTCAAAAAATAATTTGAACAGATGGCAAAATATGGCATCTCAAACCTCCCAGAAACATTTAACATCCTGATTACATTTCACAGAATAAATGTTGACTGAGATAAGTGCAGTAAGGCACTTTTGATAAGTGCATTGATATTATTTTTTGTTTCCCACAGATAAAATTATGGTTTAGTTACATTAGCAGAGACACTGCGATGTAAATTTAAGGCAAATCTCACAAACTGAGATCATACAGAAGGTAGCACCTGTATTCTTTGTTTTCCAATTTTTTGCATGACCACCAAGAGAGGAGTAATCTGTCACAAGTCAATTTGTTCTTTTATGTGGGTGGGGTTGTTTCTTTTCTTTGTGGTTTTTTTTTTTCTTTTTTTGATTCTTTTGGTTGGTTGTTTGTTTTTGTGGGGGGTTTTTTTTGTTTGTTTATTTGGTTTTTGTTTCTTTGTGGTTTTTTTTTNTTTTTTTTTTGTTTGTTTATTTGGGTTTTGTTTCTTTGTGATTTTTTTTTCCCAACTGAAATGAATTTTAGTTTTTTCAGTCCAAAAACCTGGTGGAAACGCCTGGCCAAGTGACTTTACCTGTAATGAGAAGGTGAATCACACCCTGTAGCTCTTCGGAATTCTTTGGTCTCCTTTTAAACCTTTCCATCCTCCTGCTGTGAGGTGAAGGTTGATCAGCACCTGTGAAGAGGCTCTCCCTCACTCCCAATGGCTTTCTCATCCCCATTTGGAGGGCATTTCAGCTTACCAAGAGTTTAAAGCTATAAAATAGTAGGAGGAAGGGAAGAAAAAGGTTTTTTCCTGTTGTTTTAATGGCTTTAAAGTTCACTTGTGTAACATTTTCAGGCTCACAGGGTGAGGTAGGGGTAGGAATTCTCAGGGTGAGTGGTAAGCGAAAATGAGGAAGATGAGGTTTTTACTTCACTGCTAACTTTTAGGAACTGCAGTTTTAGGGAAAGTAAATGACACAAGATCCACCATAAAGAGTGTTGGTGCTGTCAGCAGCAGATTCAATTCGTTTCAGCACACTTTCAATCAGGCAGTGAAGAAGAAAGCCCATTTTATTTGTGGGATAGATGTAGGTGAAAAGATAAATTCTGCTTGCTGCTGACTCCTGTTTGTAGGGTTGAAGAAATCAGGCCATCACCAGCATCTCAACCTCAGAGATGTAGTTTAGTTATGAAGTCCCAGAGGTAGAGAAGGAAGAAAAAAGAGTCAGGAATCAGCAGTTCAGAAATTAGGAAATCTTTGGTGTTTTGAAGAGATGGGCTGCAGAAAGCTGACACCATGGATGGAGACAACAGCTTCTTCCTTCTCATGATGGGAACGCTGAAAGTTGAGATTATGGCAATTTTTTTAAATTTTTTTTTTTTAAGTTTCAAGAATTTTAAGGGTTGTTGGTAAGTTGAATTCTGTAAGCTTAGTAAATAGTTTATTTTTTCATTCTTGATGCAAATAGATAACATAAGCCAAAGGGCTCAGGTGAACATTTTCAACCTAAAGTTCAGGCCTTTAGTTGATGGAAGAGGCAGCAGTGATGAAATTTATGCAGGAGCCTTGAAGGGCAAAAAAGGAACTAATTTTAACTAATTTTAAGTTCTTCTCTTATTCTGGTGGCATTTTGGCTAATTTAGGCTGATTCCTGAGGTGATGTGCTGCTCCAGACTCACCCTTCCCTGGAGAAAAGCCATTTGGAAACAAAAAAGTTGTCCAAAGGAATGTTGTTGCAGGAATCTGTCACTTTGGGTGATATTCTAAGCCAGAACATTTAGTTCAATTTGATCTGGAGATGAACATGGAGTAAAAAGGGAACAAGGGAGAGTTAAATTTTCCATAGGGCTGCTTTGAACTCCATGCAGCTCACCAGGAATTGCAGATTCAAATACAGGAGAGCTGCTCACAGGAATGGACCAGTGAAGCTGATTTTGGCAGGGCAGAATGAACACATTTCCCAGGGATGTCAGAGGCCCCTGTGCTCCCAGTTTGCTCTGAATCCAGAGCAGCTGGAAGCATAACCCAGATCCAGGCAGGTGCTTTATCACCAGAAAATCAAAAGCTGCTCTGTTGGTATGAGATGACCCCTCAGTCAAATGTCAAAACTTTGAAATATTTTCTTAAGATGGCATCTTTCTTTTCTGATATTCTGGGAGATGTGGAGGCCAAAATGAGCTGCTTCAGGCTGATTGTTTCATTGATTGACAGTCTGTGAAGGCTCCTTTGGTGTCCACCTGTACAAGCACACACCTGGGAGGCAGCACAGGAGCTTTCAAAGCTCTCTGCTCCCCTGGCAGCAAAAACAGAGATTTAAAGGTGGAAGCCTGCTCTCAAACTGGAATAGACTGAGTTACTCAAGTCATGAACTCATTTCAGAAGAAAATACTTTAATGGGGAGGATATAATAGCACCCCAGCCTAATTTCTAACCTCTTGATTAGGAAGAGATTAGGAAATCTCTTGTGTTTTGAAGAGCTGGGTTGTAGGAAACTGACACCATGGGTAGAACCACAGCCACTTCCTTCTCATGATGTGCATGCTGAAAGGGGAGATTATGGCAATTTTTTCTTTTTTTGAGGTTTCAGGAGCCTTAAATGTTGTTGCTAAATTGGATTCTGTAAGCTTAATTGATAATCTAGGGCTGGTTCTCTGAAGGGCTGGGAGACACAAAGGGAGAAACTGCACCCCCTCAGAGCTGCAGCTGGATGAACCTGACTGCATTTCATTTCTCTGTTATTTAACTTTAGGTGAGTAAATTGATGCTGAAATGATACAATATGTGTGGCAGGAAAGCTGACACCACTGTCTGCACTTAGGATTTTCAGTGTAACAGCTTGGTTAGGCTGAGCTTGGTCCCAGGGGTGAGTTTCAAGACTCTGGAGACACCATGGTTTGCTGTATGCACAAAGAACGCTGTCAGGTTGGGTTGTTATTGTTTTATGGTGTTTAATTATTGTCTTATCATGAAAACTGCTCAAGTTGTTTCCTAGAGTGAGTCAAGACAGCTGCCAGTGTAACATCACTTTTACATTTCATGAAGGCACCATAATGAAACTGCCTCTTAATACCTTAAAAGAGTGGTGAAACAAAATTTAACTTTCAGAGAAGAGAATAGGTGCAGGTTCCAAACAGGACAGAATTTTGTGCTGCTAAGTGGATTATACCTCTGTCAGGGTAGTCCAGATTTTACAGGCTCAAATCTGAATTTAACATATGGCCTCAGCCCTAGGCCAGGGTCCTACTTGAATTATTCCAGACTTGTACATAGAAAGCTGTGCTCCA
Source organism: Pycnonotus jocosus (assembly GCA_013400435.1). Taxonomy (NCBI): domain Eukaryota; kingdom Metazoa; phylum Chordata; class Aves; order Passeriformes; family Pycnonotidae; genus Pycnonotus; species Pycnonotus jocosus. The sequence goes on along the minus strand of VWYP01028215.1, from coordinate 53,622 downwards.
AGCATGAATCCAATTACCAGCTGCAGTCAGGCAATTGAATGGCTACAGGAAAAATAATCTGAGACACTGGGGGGTGGGAGGGAAGGGAAGCAGGGGGAGGAGTGGAGAGGAGACTATGATTTGTGTGGTAATCAAGAGGAGAAGGTCAATTGTAATAGAACAGGCTGGTTTGGAAGACAAAGCTAATGCAGGATGCCTTCCACTGTGTTGAGGGATGCTATCAATAGATCTGCTGCTTTCATTACAAAGAATGTCACTGACTGACAAGATGAATATGGGCAGGGGAAGAAGGGCTTCTGATGGATCAGGTGATTAAAACCCAGACTGCAGACGAGCAATTAGCAAACTCCAGGCTGATGACCTGTACAGGAGCTCAAGTGCACCAAGGGAGGGATGGAGAAGGTGCAGCAGTGCACACACACGGGCAGCTGGTTCTGCCTGATGACACTGAAGGGGCTTTCCTGCCTGTGTCCTGCTGCTGTGAGCCCCTGAACAGGAACCCCAAAATGCCTGCTGTCCCCAGAAACCCCCATGGCTTCGTTAACAGTGTGACTGCAATTTAAGCAGCCAGCACTCTGCTTTTCTGGAGGCAGCAGGACTAGAAATGAATGCCTACTGCAGCCTTTGTGTGATGGCTGTGGCTGCTCAGAGCCTGCTTTGAAGTGTCTGCTGTGTCAGGGCACCCACGCACCCATTAAACATCCCACTGCTCATTTTCTGACAGCAGCCTGGGCAGCTGACACCCACATCCCTCAAAAATTGCTTTCCCCCCCTTTTTTTACATCCCTTCTTCATCTCTCAAGATGAGGGCTTTTGAAAAATCTGAGGGTATGTTTTCTGCTGGGATTGCAAAACAGCAGTTAAGCCTTCAAGTGCATTCCCCCAGCCTACAGGTCAGCCTATAAATCAGAAAGAAAAAGGGTTTGGATGCTTATGTTTGTTTTAGTGCTGTTTGCATAATATTATATGTTCTTCTCGAGATATGGCAAATGAGCTAATGCTTTCATCAGTTTAAAAATACTGGCACTTATCAATTACAAGAATTGATCGTCACAAACCTTGTAGGATATTGAATTTATGGTTGAGAGAAATGCTAGGGATTTCTTCAACTGTTCCTGAGGTTTTAATCATAATATAAGGTGCTGAAGTGCAGCTTTTAAGGAGAACATAGAAAAATCTACAGGCTTTGTTGGAAACATCTATGATTTCATTTCAAAAAAAAAAAAAAGAAAAAAAAAAAGTAAGAAACCAAACCCAAACCAACCCAGATTTTGAAAAACTGGGGCATCAGAAGTTATGACGAGATGTCAGGAGCTATTTATTCCATAAAAGCTTATGGTGTTAATGTATCCATCAGCGCTGATAAATCCATCATGGCTTAATCTGTTGTGCTCAGTGTGGTAACAGGACAAGGAGCAGCCATCTGCTTTCCGTATTTGATTGCTGTTTCTTTGCACAAATACAGCCCCTGCTTCCAGCACTTAGGAGTGATTAGCTGTAACTTATGGAGCCTCAGCTCTGACATTCCCACTGAGTAATTACTGGAGAAAGCAATCACCAGGGCATCTGAACGCGGGGGCAAATGGGTAGCAACTACATTTGTGACAAGTTTAAGGTCTAACAAATCTCCCCCCCTCCACCACGTGTGCCATAAGGGAAAGGAAAAAGGGCAGAGCACAATCTGTAAAGGACGGGGATGTCTGTTGCAGATATTTTTTTTTTCCAAAGCCTGCTCTGCAGAAGCTTGAAAAGCCTGATTTCCTATCCCTCCAAGCCCCCGAGGCAAAACAGTCCTTGATTAAAAAAAAAAAAAAAGGAGGAAAAATTTAATTGCTCTTTCTCTCACATTCTTAGCTTGGTAATTTTTTTTTCCCCCAGTAGTTGCACAGGATCAGGGATGGGGGCTTTGTGCTCAGACTCCCCAATCTGGAGGTGCTGGGGGCTGAGGCACAGGCATGACAAAAGCTTCTGTCTCCCTGGTTAATAGTTTATTTCATTTAGTGTGTTGAAAGGGGCTAGCTCTCCCAAAGCTAGTCTTGAAATTCCTGGTTTGGAGAGATCTGCTGCCAAAACTGAACCTTCCTGCATCCCTACCCTGTCCTTGAACTTTACTCACCCAAATGTTTGTTTACAGAGGGGCAGATTAAATACACAGTGACAGAGAGGTGATTTAGCAGCACAAAGATCTTCGGAACAACTCCAAGCCCCAGTTTTGTCCTATTTTAAGTTCTTTAAGAGGATTTGAGGTTTTCTTAGAAGTACTTACGGTATTTTGAGCAATTTTCTTTTTGATGAGCTGCAGCTATTACCCTTCTCCTTTTGCAGGATTTTATCATCTTCTTTCCCTCTGACTGAAGACCCCAACTCTTCCTTTTTCCTCACCTCCTCTCACTCTGAGGAGGAATTAAAATGAAACCTCAGATTGCCTCCTCTGTGCTTTCCACCAAAAGAAAAGGATTTACTGTGGCTTTAGAGTTGCATTGGCCTGACACAAAAATTCATTTATCTGAAATTATGCAGCCTTTCGAAGCACTTTGGGACATCTGAGAGATTCTACTTGTCCTACAACTAATGTGAGTGTATTTTACCTGCCCTGATAATGGCCAGCTGTACCTCAGGATTGTGTTCTCAGCAGTCACTCACAGAGACTTCTCTTCCTGGGGCAGGAGTAACATCAACCAAACTTCAGAGCTCTTACAGCTGCAGCTGTTTTCCAGGAGATTTTTGGCTTTTGGAGAAGAAAAACCGTTCATCATGCAGTTCTCCCCATGCAGAGTGAACTTGAACATGATGGTGAGATTTTCCTTGGTGTTCTCAGGCTGTGTGTCAGAGACAAATCTGGGTGATTGGCTGAGAAAGGAAAGACATTTTTGTATAGCTGGGGACTAAGATTTTAATTTTTTTTTTTTTTTTGTAAACAGGAGAAAATTCAAATCTTTCCTCTGAAAATTCCAGAGCACAGCCTGCTTAAGGTCCTCCTTGACAACTACTGCCCAAAGCACCTCTCCATATACTGAACCTGAGCATCCCTAATCCAAGCTGCTCTTGAGGCTTTGCCCTGAGCAGGGCAGGGACTGAGGGGTTTGGGGCCAGGCAGCAGATCCCAGAAAGGCGTCAGGAAGGTAGCACATGCTCAGAGTGGGGAAAAAAGGGAAATGTGGATGTTGCAGTAATTTTGCCATGAGCAAATTGATGGACCTTTTCAAAACAGAGGAATCATTTGTGAAAGAAATCTTCCCTTCCTTACTTTGTCCTCTCCTGGAAGGGTTTGTGATCCCAGCTCTCATTCTGCCTTCTGGTCAGCTCTTTGCATTCTGAGTCCAATTGTGATGGGACAATTTTCTTTCCATGCCATAACTAATTGCAGCACTAATTACATCTTTGCACTAAGAGCTGGAGTCACCAGTAGAGAGTGATTGGGTTGTTCTTTACCTTGAATGAGAAGTGGTGACTTTTGTTTGCTGCTGCTGCTGACTGGATTTGTGCCAGAGTCATACAGCAAATTAAATATTATATATCTCCCATATAACCCTGGCTAATTTAGATCCAAAGTAATTGCTTCTGGAGTAATTGATTTACATCTATAGCCAATATTTCTGCGTGTCTTTTGTTGTTTTAATTATCTAATGATCTGATTGTGCAAGCAATACAGGATAAAGGCTTCATGTTTATTTCATTTTGCATTGCAGAAAGTCAACAATTTGAAGAGCAGAGGTTTGCAGTCCAAATTGCACAGGACCTTTTAACCTGGACATCTCTTTGACCAGCACAAGTCAACGATAATGATATTTTTATGTACAAATATTGCATGTAAGAAACATCCTGTATTGCGTTGCAAGCAAATACTTAATTCCCCCATTTTATATGTGATCATAGGATTTGCTTTTTTGTCAAGGAACAAATTTGTAGCTTATTTTATTAACCAAGATTGAGAAAAGAGTGCCTGGGGTTTTTAGCTGGGTTATTTTATTTGAGGTTTTTTTTTTCTTTTCCCAAGTAATACTATGATTTGATGTTGTTTGACTGTGCCTGCTTTTGGAGGCTGATTACAGCATTTGAGGACATAGGATGCAATCAGTCCTTAGCTAATTACTTTAGCTAGTTTATTATTAATTTGCAATGCAAGCTCTTCCAATCTAGCAAGTCTCTGTCTGTGCCATGCCAATGACAGTGAAAAATGAAGCAGAAAGGTCTGAGGAGTTCTGGAAGGATGGGAGATGATGTTACAGTTTTATTCCATCATTGCTGGCTGAGGATCTGTCTGGGGAAAGTTTCCTGCTTGCCATCAGAGGGGGACTGGAGGGTGGGAATCCAGCTGCAGGTCATTTGCCAGAAATTGTGTCAGTCTGAGGATGAGGGGAAAAAATATTGATAATGCCTTTGTAGAAACCAGAGAATGAAGATCAGAAATCCACGGCATGGATGAATAGAAGATGTGAAAGAGGAGAGTTGGGATGAGGGAAGGGTGGTGCTGATAACCAAAAACTTTTATGAAATGCAGGAACAGAAAGCAAACTGCTGTGCTATCAAAAGGTTTGAGGAGGGTATGTACCCCCAAACCTCTCCAATACCCTTATCTGAAATAATCTAAATTCTCATTGTCTCAGGATCCATTGGAATCTAGCATTTCTGGAAGGAATTGGTGAGGCATTTTCCTTGCCAATATCCTAAATAATCTTTTTATGTTGCTGCAAAGGGAGAATGAGAATAAAACACTGAGACTTCTGCACCATTAGAGGATGTTTGCAGGAAAAATTAAGCATGAGATTGTCAGAGTCACTGAATTTCATCAGATTATGTTTTTGTTAAATAAGAGATTTGATAATATTTCACTCCTTTGTACCCTTCTCCCTCTCTCTCACATGCTGCAGAATTTTTGCTGTTTACACCAATATTGGACTTTTCAAAGTGGCCCAGTGTAGTTTCCCCAGAGGTGCTCCAGAGCCTTGCTGCTATTTAATTTCTTTGGTTTTTTAGGTAGGTGTTTTTAAATTACTTTACTACCCCAGAACCTCCTTCTTTATCCAGTACACTGCTCCTGCCTGGTGATTACAACCATATTGTCACTTCTTTTATAGATGTTGAATTAACCATAGTGTTTAGTGATTAATATTATTGTTATTATTTTGGTAAACACTGAGCTTTTGTTGCTGTTTTCCATTGTTCTATATTGTTCACATTTTTTTATAACCTTTACAAACTCTGCTTCCGGGGCTGTAAAATCCATGAAATGTGGACTTTGAAAAAGAGTCATGCAGTGCTTGAAAAAAAAGTTATTCTCATTTTATAGCCATTTGTTAGGTAATCAATTTAAAGGTCTGCTATACTGCCCTTTAAATGTGTAGGTATAATTCCTATAAGCATTAATGGGATTTACATTTCCTGCTCAGTGGAGGCCATATTCTTTAATTTGTTTCTCTTTCCTTCTACACACAGGTAAAAACAATCATGTAGATAAAATACTGCAGTGCATTTGCAAGTATTTTCAATATTTGATTTTAAGAACTTAGTTTTCAAACTTGTTTTGGTCAGAGAGGCATAAAAAAACATATAATAGCAGTGGTTTTATTGCACCTCTTTCCTGATAATACAGCAATGGTTATTTCATAGCTAATACATTTAGAAGGACATAAATCTGACTCTCAGTATTGATCACGAGCCCCAGAGAAAAAGACTCAGTGGATTAAAATTCTGAAGTGGGAACTCAGGGTCATGCCTCAGGGAGCAGCTGTCAGAGCAACCACCCAGGTAAATTAGAAGGTGGCAAATTGAGGACAGGTGGCACCCAGAGAATGGGGGGGGCAAGCAAAGAACTGCAAACTAAACTCAGACACCTGGGGGCATACTGGAAAGGAAACCCCCTGAAGTTTCAAAAAGAAAAAAAAATTGGAACACATTCTTAAAAATCCTGGATTAAAAAGAATAATTTCCCCCATCCAGCAAGTGGGCATGTTGCTCATGTCTCTTCTGATTGCATTTCTGCTGAAATTTGCCCTGACATCTGGAGGCTACTGCAGTATCTAGACTTTGGAACTTAATTTTTTTTTTTTTTTTTAAAGGGGCAAAATAATGTTTTAGTCATGTTTTTCTGTGGTGGGAAAAATCATCTGTGTTTGAGCTGCATAGGCAGGGGTTTCCTGAGGCAGATGGAACTTTAGCAGATATTTGGGATAGTGTGTGTGGCAGTAAACAACACAGCGAGCTTAGGTGATATTAAAATGGTACAGAGACACTGTTCAGATGTCAGCAACATCATCACAAATGAAATGTAACAACTGCAGGGATTTCTACAGGCTCTGTTTAGTAAAATACACTTGCACTGTTCATCAGAACCTAGAACTCAAATTCAATGAAAGCCATAATAATTTCGTGTAATAATTACACAGCTATTTTCAGGCACTTTCACTTGATATCATAAATGATTATTTAAAAGTAACTTAAGAAAAAAAAAAAGGAGCACATTTTCTGTCTGGCTTTCCATCTTTGCCTCAAAGCTTGACTGATCATTTCTTTCATCAGAGGTCATCTGTGCTTCTAAAAATGAAACCTGTGTGGCCACTGTTTGTTCAGTTGTTGCATATTAGCTCCTCAGTGGTTAAAAAGATCTGAACAAATAAGAGGGCTTACCCTACATTATATTACCCTTTATTAGTAGGAAATTGAAGTCTAGAGATTATTATTAAGCCTCAGCCACTGAAGGCTGCCCATGCTCGGATCAAGACCCCTCGAGCTGACCCTTGATCAGGCTGCATTAGGAGGGTTTTACCCTGGCCACTAATCAAATAAGCAGTGCTGATGGTGTTACTCCTCCTCAGAGGCATTCCATGGCATCAGCTCCCCGTGGCACCCAGGGACAAAGGGAATCAGGTTCCTTCTGGAGGCTCAGTGGTGGGTTGGGGGTCTGGCGTGGGCCATCCTGCCCCGTGGTGTTTGAACATGGCTGGATCCTGTGTCATTGAACTCTGGGCAGAGCAGGGACGGGTGTCGCACCTTTTTGGGGGTGCAGCACTTGTTTTTTGGAATTAGGAAAGGAGGAGGCAGACAGGTCTGAAGTCAGCATGCAAAAATCTCTTTATTCTAATTTTCTGACTCCATTTATATCCACTGTACAAAGGTGGCCAATTATTGGCCAAAGCAGGTCAACCCATCACTTGGATTGGTGACCATACCAATCACTCAAATATTCTATCAGAACTAAAGAATGTAAACATTTCTTATTTACATGAAAGAGCTTGGGAACAGAGCTCAGAATTTCGAAACATCAGAAGGCTTTTTGCTTTAATATCAAGCACAAATCTGAGACATGTAAAAATCAGAGCCACAGGACGGGGTTTCTGTTCAAATAAAAACTTGGTGGGTTTCTGCTTTCCAAGTGGAACAGAGGCAATTTCATTGCTGCCTCGGCGTGCCAGGAAATACAGAAGGAAACAGCTTGATGAGTCTGAGAAGCACAGACATCTAAAGAGAGGGTGTTTGGGTAACTCTGGTGCCTTTCCAGTGCTTCACTCAGATTTTTACTAAGAATGTGTCTTTACAGACACATTTCATCGCTTCAAGATAGGAATGAGGTTAAGGTAAAGAACTCTTTTAATTTTTCCAGTGTTTCGTATGGAAATTTCAGTTGAAGGGCAAAATCTCTCCGCCAACATCACCTAAAAGTAAATAAATTCCAAGCAGAATATTTATTATTTTCTGGGAAAACAGTCATCTCTTCTTTAAACAGATAGAGTTCACTGGAAACAAAACAGAGATGGGTCTGGGGTTTATTTTGTTTTTCTGATTTTGTCTGTGTGAGGGAAGTCCTGAGGTTTACACAGAGCTGTGGTGAGCTCAAAAGGTCCAACCTGGATAACAGAAATTCTTGTCACTCAGGATGACATAAAGGATCACCTCATCACTGTACCATGGACTGCACTGCCTCCAAGGCCTGAGGGTGGAGAACATATGAGCAGGAGCCAGAAAAATCAAAATAAACACTCAGGTTTTCTTCCCAACATTATTGAATTTGGGGGGATTTTATCTTTGGTACAGTATGCTCTTGGGGAAAACACATGGGCCAGAGTTCTCCAGCTCCAAGAAGAAAGAAAGGCAAAGTAAAAAGAAAATACTAATTTAGCTAGTTAAGAAGGTGCCATTGCTTGTTTTGGTTTGGTTGTTTCACAAATCAAGTATCTTATGATTTAAACAAGTCTTGTTTGAATTAGAGTATTTTCAAATTAAAAAAAAATTATCAAGTTCAAATGGGAAAAATTCTGACAATGAAAAAATCTGCTCCTGGATTTTGGAAATTCGTTCCTGTTTTGAATAATCATCACCATAAAAGAAATTGTTGCAGCTTTTCTTTCCCTGTCCATTACTACTTTTTTTTTTTTTTTCTTCCAGTAGGCTTCACTAATTATTTTTCTTACACTTTTTAGGTAATTAGTTAATGAACATCCTGATCAGCAGGATGCCATCCTGCACCAGGCTCACAGGGAAATGCCACCATGTCTCTTCAGGTTGCCACTCAAGGATTTTGACCCAGCCTTGTCCCAATTGTTTGTCTGACCTGTTTTTTCCACTTTCCCACTTGTCTGAGATCCATCCCACATTTTTTTTGCAATAATCCATGCTAAGAGTGAGGGGAGAAGCTCCCTGCCTGCTCTCCCTCTCCCAGAATGTGTATTTTATTAGCCTTTAAATTTAAAGGATCACAAAATGTATTTTTCAAAGCAGCTGCCACCGCTTAGAAGCCTCAGCACTTCAAACTTCTCTGTGAAAGATGGATTTGTTGGAAAACTACTAACAACCTGTAAATCTTTATAAAACCAAGATCAATTCTGAAGTAACACTGTTTATTTTATTGCTCACCTGTGCCACGATGGCTCTCGATGACACAGAAATCTGAAGTAGAAGACAAATACTGTTTGTCAAACCCTGTAAATTCCAAGCAGGGCTTAAAATTTTTTTATTTGAAGTGCCTTCTACTAGGAAATGAAATCTTGTGAAAAGGAAAACATTTTGCTGAAAATTTAATGAAGATAGATCTTTTTATTTCTGCAGGAGAATGGCTAAAACCAATAAGCTTGAAGATTTTTTAAATATTTCTATAGTACTTTTTTCTTCAATTTTTTCCTACGATTTTAATAGTATGTAGCTTTATTAAGGCTTAAAATTTTCATAAGGAAGTTTTAGCTTCATAACATCTAAAATCTTATTTATTCTAAATGGATTTTTAATAGTTTGTTTGGCTTTTTTTTTCCATTGTGCAACAGAAAGTTGTAAAACCTGCATAAAATGCTCTTCTTGGAAGTCTTTATTCACTTGCACTGCTGTCACCTTCACTCCCTTGGGGAGAAAATGAACTCTTTTCAATTGTCATCTGATCATTCATCTTTTTGTTTTCTCCTTGTTCTTCCAGGGTGATGATTTCCACAGGAAGATCAGCTTTCATTCATTGATAATGACCAAAACATGATATCAGAGGTACAATTGTGATGATTTTTCTGAATGCAAGTTGCCCTTTGAACAGCAGCTGTCACAATTAGTGATAAAAGTGCTACAAGGCAGGGAAATACCTTCTCCAGAGGCATCACATCCAAACAAAGATCAGCAGTGTCTATTTTTCTGATCTGAAAACCAAGCCCATAGATTATGTCAGATGAGGACATAAATTCTCGCTGCGTGCCGTGGTGTGTCACAGAATAATGTCACGCAGTTTGTACTGACATCACATAAATGTCACACTCTGTCACAGGGCAGAAAACAAGTGGCTTTGTCCCAGGGCAGCCTGGATTTTTAATTTTTTTCCCCCCCTCTTTGTTAGTGGAGCAAAGCCCCTGCTCGGGATGACCTTGCAGCACGGGTGGAATGTGCGTGTGGGACGCATCCTGCATTCTGGGGCTGAGGAATTTGGTGCCCTCTGTGCAGATCTCTGCTTGAAATACAGCTGCACCCTGAGCTGGTGTGAGTGATGAGACGTGGGGAAGCCAGAATGAATCATAACAAGGCAGTTATGAGGGATGGGAGAGTGTAAATAAATCAAAGCAGAGATATCAAAGCGATCTTTCCACAGTAGCGTTTTAGAGAAAGCGGAGGAGGTGGGGAACACTGCTGGAATGGTATTTCTGAGTTTTCTGTGTGTGTCAGCTGTTAAGCTGTGCTCCAAGAAATCCTCAGGTGCTCTTTGAAAAGGGCTCAGCAGTGCCATGTTCACACATTCAGTACAAAGCAACATGTGCTGTGCATCTTAGGAGTGGGAGAAATCTCTTTTCCGAAGATTTTTCTCATAGGTGTGGCACCTAAAGGAAAGAGGGATTAAATGGTTGTGTATAAGCAAGGAGATTTTTTTTAGTGTGAATGGGTTGGTTGGGTTTGCATCTGGATCCTTCAATCTGGAGCCATCTCTGATTCAGGAGAAATCTCACTGCAACTCCTCAGAAGTCTTTGATTCACAGTTCTGTGGTGCTTTAGGTTAAGAACTCGTTCTGTTTAAGTGCTGTACTTGAGCAAGCTTGAACAAGGTGTGGAAAAACAAGTAAGCACAAAACTCCACATTTATAGCAGTTACCTGAATATATTTTTTATTTGATTGCGTGTCTCAAAAGCAACAATTCTCACCATGTCCTGTATCCTCATGCTGTGTTAGATCAATAAACGTCTTACATTTCCTTTCCCTTTTTAGCTGGTTTGAGAACCTTCATTCAAATGTGCCAGACAGACTTAAAATGAAACTTTGCTATAAATTCAGGTGTCTGTTGGTTTATATATAAAATATATCTGCATCTATTTCTCCAGGCTGCATGCAGTAGGTGGTTGGCAGGAGTGTTTCAATATCTTCATTTGTGTTTTCTCCTTATCCTTCACATACTGGACTTCTGTTTCTATCTGTTTCTTCCTGTAGTGAGATTGGCTTTTGCCATCTGTTAATTTGAGTCTGTTCCCAGCCAGATCATTTGGGGATAGAATGTGGGTTTCCTCACCTTAGATTGTAGGAGAAATTCAAAGAGAGAAACTGCATTAGTTGCATTGCTGTTTATTTCTCTGCAGGGCAGACCTTACGATTTCTTCTTTATAGGAAATTTTCAGTGATTCCATTATACCTTTTCAGCTCTCTGGAACAATGATGAAAAAAAAATAATTTATAAATCCAAGTGAAAGACTTACCAGAGAAGATGATTTAGATTTCCTTTCCAAGATCAAATGTTGACTTTAGCCCAAGGGGCTTAAAAAGGCTTATGGATTTTATGTGACGTTTTCAGGTGGGATGATTACCAAGATACTCAAATAACAGGAGAGAGGAAAGGCCTTGATGTGTGTACACTACACAAAAACCAAGAGTGACTTTATGATCATGAGGAAACCCATATGTTTTGAGTTACTTTAGTCGCCCATAACAGTTTGTACATTATTGGCTTCATTTATTTATTGTGTTGGCCTCGGTGCATTAATACTTCATAGACCTGTAGAGTAAGTGATGATTGACAGATGTTTTAAGGCCCTGATTCAAGAATGTTTTTTGGCTCACGTTGATGCCTATTCAGGTAAAAGTCAAGTGAGTTAAAGCCCTGCCTTGGATGGAGTGAAGCATGTGTTTAAATGCCTCCATGAATCACGATCTGCATAATACTCCCTCAAGGTAAACCAAACACGTTCCTTATTTTCTACTTTTTTTTTATTGAAAAGTGTAGATCCCCAGACCTTGTCAGTCTGTTCCTGAGTGACTTCTGTGACTTGTACAAAAAAAACCCCTTTTCCTGCAAATTGCCACCACTGCAAAGAGGAGTGAGCAGGAATTTGTGAACAAAGCAAGCAGGAGAATGAAAATGAATGACTTCCTAATGAAGTTGCTATGGAAATGTCAATAAGCAGGGATGCAAATTAAATGATCTCGCTGGCACTTTTTGTTTCCCTTGTTCTTTCCTCTCTGGCTATGGGAAGGAACGCATTCAGGATGTCTTAATGCTGCATCAGTGGCTGTCTCTTGGCTCTCTTATAAATGGCAATTAGATCAGTAGGTCTGCCACGGACGGGGTAATTTTCTCCCATTCTTAAAATGAGAGATGGAGACACAGTGGCTTCCATTCAGAAGATAAAGCACAGAGGGAAACATGCCGTGCTCTGGGATGGCACTTTCCAGGCCTGGCCACACCAGGGTGGCAGCCAGCCTTTGTTTTGGCCTGCCAGCCTTTATTTTGGCCTGCCAGCCATGCCCAGCCTGGGGTGTTTTAATTGCTGGCAGTGGCTGCCCCTTTGTTTCTGTGTATTCCCTCTCCCAGCGTGCCTCCCATTATGGGGTGTTGGCAGCTCTGAGGGAATCCAGCAGGGATTGCTTTCACAGGAGTCATGAGAGAGTGCACCTTTAATATCATCTGCACTGAGGGTGGAGAGCAGGAGTCATCCTTGGCAGAGAGCCAGGGGGCACAAAGTGACATTTTTTTAATGGCCACTCCTGGTGCAGCTGGAATTAAAGGGAGGCTGGGAAAAGCCCAGCTCGAGGCTGTTGTTGACAGGCAAACACACCTGGTGGGATGGGGACAGGGCTGGTTGCAGGTCACAGTGGGAATAAGGAGCTGCTGCATCACAATGATGCCTTAAGTTTGAGCTTTCGTGTTTTTCAGATTCTGTGCAGCTCTGAGCTCACATTCAGTGTTACTCGGCTCTGCACAGAGCAGGGAGACAGAACAAATCCTTTTCCTGCTGGAGACCAAGGACAACTTTCGGCCCAAAAGCACAAACAAGGGTGGACTGAAAGGAGGAACAAGAAGGATGAGACCTCACAACCTGAACCTGTACTGGGACAATTAAACCCCAATATGCAAATGGACCAAAACTTATAAAAATGTAAGATCTTGTGACTGTTCAGCCATTTTTTTTGGTGACCATTCTTAATGCACCTCGGGTGTAGCCCTGGTCAGGCTCTTGTCCTGCCCAAGGTGTGTCCTTAAGAACTTTCAATAAATCTCTACTTTATTCTCTGGCTCTGTCCAGTCTCTGTTCCAGGTCAGCCTTCCCAAGGCATCAACAAGTGCAGCTCCCCCAGGGTGCCATCAGTGAGCCCTTGCCTGGGGAGATGCACAGGCTGAGCAGCAGATCCTGAAGTGCCACCAGCAGTGGCTGGGGATTCTTTGGCCAGGAGAGAAATTTCTGCTGCTTCATGTGGGGAAAACAGCCTCCTGCAGCTCGTTTCCAGATGTTAGCAGAATCAGAAGAAAAATGTGCAAATGCACAGAGAGCAGAGTTGAAAGACAGATAAAATCAATCTGGCATCTTACCTTCACTGAAAAGGTAAGGAAAAAAAAATATATATACAAAACATCAATCTTAAAATTCCAATTAATTGCTTTTACACAACTCGTGGCACTTACTGCTGAATGCTAAAAGGAATTTCTGGGAAAATATTAGTATAAAAAGTTCAAGTGACTACATGGACATTTTAACAAAGTTGAGTGCTATTCCCTGTGAAGTGAGTGGGGTTTCAAGTGTTGGCCTCTGTGTGACCATGAATTGGATCAAATTGAGTTCTCCAGTAAAATAGCTCTGCCTTCAGCAATATCTTAGCTAGCACAGTCAGCTTTAAACACTGCTGTTTTTTACAGACATTCAATAAGATTTGATTTTGAGAAAGGCAATACAATTTCAATAATTTATTTCTAAAGGTTATTACCCTTCTGCATTTGTTTTTCAGAATTCTCTCTCTTTTTTTTTTTAATGCTTGCATTTATATACAATCAGAAGTCAGTGTTAAAATAGCAAGAAATGCAGGATTTTCAGTACAAAGCTTCCAATGCACAGATCCAAACTGAATCTGCAAAGGTATTTCCCAAATATTAGGAATGAAGATTAGGTGTGTTCTGGCATTTATGAATGCTAAAGCAAATACCAATCACAGTCTTCTCCAGTTTCCTGAAACCTTTTAGCAAGTTGTGAGTTAAAAATCGACTTGCCTGTGAATATTCTGGTGAGTGAAATGTATGTGAAGTGTACATGAAATATATTGAGGATCTCCTGCTCACCCTAAGAAAATAGTTTTAGCTGCATAGCTGTGCTGTTTCTTGGTGGAGTGAATTAAACCAGGTGTTTGATTCAGCAGTGGTATTTTTGTTGGCATAAGGTTGGTACTTCCTTTGTGGAGCTGCAGGACCAGCAGATGTTGAGCTGTTGGGGTTCTGTGAGCTCCTAAAAAACAATTGCTTAGAGGAAACCCATTCCTGTGACATCCTAAGAAACCTGCATGGTTGTATTCACCATTGGTTTAGGCTTTGAATTTTAATCAATGATAACTTCAGGAAGCCACAAAAAAAAAAAAAGAGAGAAAAACTTGTGAAATACAGATATTACTAATAGAGAGGATGGTTTTGAGACAAGGTGTGAAAGAAATTGCAGGTGTGTTCTTATTTTCAGGCAGCTTCATTCTTGCTAGTGAATTATTTAGGACCACGTTGTTTGTTGTGATTGAAAAGAGTTCAAATTCAGAAACCAGGAGGCCAACAAAAAAGGAGAAACTGGGGCTGCAGGATGAATGTGGATTTGAGACTGTGGTGGGTTCTTATCCTGTCTCTTCCCTTTGCTTGTGGAACTTGTGAGCATGGCTGGCACATGGGGAAGGCGCTGCTGAGAGTGATGCTTTAGGGCTTTTTGACCTTGTGGCTGGTCCCTTTTGGAAAGGCCAGATGCTGAGATTGGGAGTCCCTGTTTGATGTTTATCTGGGGCACTGAGAGAAAATCCTTTCTTGATTTCCCTCTTCCCTGAAGAAGCATGAACTCAATTCAGCTTGGTCCCAGAAGGGAAAGGGGAGCAATGCCAAATTCCAGCCTCATTTCTGAGCCAACTCCCTGCCAATGGCAAAGCAATGGCAGAGGGTTCTACACCCAGGCTACTGAAGAGGGGAAAGAGATTCCTGCCTTTGGGAAGGGGAGGCTTTAAGAGAAGATGGAGGGATCCATTTGTGGGGAAGCAAAATGGGATGGAGGACCTCATTTTCTGCTGGTGCTTGGGCCAAGATGAATCAGCAAAGGCAAAAAATTGGGTTATCACTACATCTTAGGAGTTGTGACTGTAACACAGCCTGAAAGGCATCCTTAACAAGGACAGGCTTCCTTTGCAGGGGTAAGATTCACACAATCCAGCTCTAGGTTATGTTTGAGGCTCAGAGTTCAACTCACGATGCAGAGCAAAGCTCCATGGTACAAAATTTTGCCTCTGCCACACCTCAACTGTTGAATTATTTTCAAATGCAGATTGATTTCTGGGATTACTTTCTAATTACTTGACATTTTTTAAGAGTGAACTGAGATATTTTTAAGGCAAACATGATTCTTCCTGATGCATGCCTTGGAGTTGGGAGCTCTGTAGGGTGAGACATCACTAACCCACAGTATTCCAGGAAATGCAGAGGCTGAAAATCTGACTGCAGGTACAAAAATGCACTTGAATTTGCTGAAAAATGGCAATTTGCACTGCAAATTGCCAAAGGTATGCACATGTACCCACTCTCTCTGCAGTAGTGTAGCTATTCCAACTGAAATTTGTAATGGATTAGGTAAATTTCTTAAGGATGCAGAAATTCAAAGGAAATGAAAATGCTGTGAAAAGGTGGCAGATTGAAAACTTTTAGGAGACAGATTGTCCAAATTGGGCTCTGTGTAACTCACAGCAGCAGCAGAAGACCCAAATTTGTTTTCAGGCAAACCAGGTAGAAATTGCCTTCCTTTGTCATGAAAGCAGAGATCCTTTCTTAGCGTACAGAGCAAATTGAAGGTTTGCAGTTTTTACAGGCTGAAAAGTCTTCTGTTTCTGTTCTAAGTCTATGAAGTGCTTGACATTGAAGCTGCAGTCAGCAAATATCTGTGAGTAGAAGGGGAGCAAGAGAATAATTACCTGGGAAAAGTAACTTGAACCACCCACTCAGAGCACTTGAATTGCATTTCCTGTACTTTCCAGATGTGTGTCTTTCCTTGTGTGTGTTCACTTCTTCCTAAATCAGAAGTAATTTCATTCAGTGAGAGTGTGGGGGTTTTTTGATGACCCAACCTATATTTAAAACAAGAATGGAAAAAAAAAACCCCCACAAACCATCTTCTCTGAAAACAAAACTTTAAGTAATTCCAACTCATAAGCGAGTGGAAATATTATCTGGATTAAATCAGGGAAGCACAATAAGCTGGCTCATGGCTTCCTACAACATCTTGGAGCTGCAGAAACACAACCAACAGGAACATTCAGTCTAGGAAAAGCACCTCATGATTCCAAAAGCTGGGAAGGACCCCAAGGCAGCCAAAGCTGTACATGTTTGTAGGACAGGGGCAGTGTGAGGACATTTTCCCTGTGCTCTATGCACCACAAGAGTCCACATTCAACCCATGTCCATCTGCAGAGCAGATCCAGGTCTCAGGAAAAGGCTGTGAGGAGGGAAGAGGACCAGGGATCTGGTGATTCAGGAAATGACCCCACAGAGAGCTGAGAGCTCCCAAGGAGATCTGTGAGTGTGATGATTCTCCTGTGGGTGGGGATCATCCACATCCTGTGGGTGTCTGATTCTCTGTGGAAACAGCAGCAAAGTCTAGGCAGGGCTGTGGCAAAGGGGTGAGCTGCCATGGTAAAATGATCAGCACAAAATTAGGTGTTATAGAACAAACGTCAGTGAAAATCGCCCAACAAATTTCTCCTCATTTGAGATTCCTCGGTGTCTCGGATTCATGGGGGGTTTTTCCGGAAGGAGACCCAAGGAGAATGTCAGTCACAGCCTGATTAGCATGAACTCCTTAAACTGAGGCTTCATCTCTGACAACTGTGATATAAACTTGTTCTTCCAAGAGTAACCAGAGGACAGGTACCCAGAGATGTCATCCATCACCTTCAGATCTACTGACTTCCTTGCAACCTGCTTTCCTAAACTCACTTTGTATTCCTTGACCTTGGCCAGAATTGCTTTTTAGAGCTTGCACTCTGCTGGACAAGTTCTGGCCTGAATAAGAATTTTGTTCTCTTTACAGGAAGCTGTGGAGACCTTAGAATTGAAATGAAAGCTTCAGCCAGATGTGTAGTTTGTGTACAATTTTTTTAAAAAGGCAATAAAAATATAGCGCTGATAATTTTTTCCATGCTTAGACTAAGGTAGCAGCTTTCCATGAAAGCTGAACACAGCTAAATTGAGAAGGCAAGCAGGAAAATGATCCTGAAAGCAAGGAGATTTGTGAAATAGCAAGCTGGGCATCTCACAAAGTCCCTCCCTTTCTCCTTGGGCCAACTAATTTCATAAAAGTTTGAAGGCAGTCTCCTTCATCCATAATCTGAATAAATGTCTGATGGTAATCCTGCCTTGGGACAGGATTTTGCTGTCATTTTTGCAGATGGGAAACATCCAGACAGTGTTGTAAAAGCCTGATTTGTGGGGTTTGCCTGGTGTTCATCCACTTAGGTTTTGTTTTGGACTGTGTTAAGTCTTTAGTTTTAAGAGCACCAGGAACTTCTGAAGTTCTGGCAATCCTGACATGATCTAATCCATTAAAATTCAGGGCACTCCAGAACGGTGAGGCTGTGGAAATTTGAGCTTGAGTGATTAATCTAAATCTCCAGATTGGGCAGGACCCAGAAACAGAACTGCAGTTCTGGGATTTCACGTTTTCTCTGTTCAGGGCCTTGTTCTAACCAAAGTGATGAGTGGAAAAATTTGTGCCTCTTTTGTTGCAATGCTGCAAACACAACACAGCTCTCAGCACCCTGCTCTCCAGCACTGCCTGCTAGCATAAGTTCTCTGGCATTAAATCCACTCATAACATTATTCATTCTTTCAGCATTTCCACAAGTTATCATGTGACACTGAGGTGTGACAGGGGGATGCTGCCAGGGTGAGGATTTTGGCTTCTTCCTGCCCCAAACCTATCCAGCAGCAGGTGTGACTGGTGCTCTGTCCAGCTGTATGTGCTTGTCTGAATTTCATCAATTCTTTATCCCATCTGCAAATTAAATGTGCAGTCAAAATTAAAATTCTTTATTAACAGGGGGAGCAGAAGTGCCCTGCTCTAGGACATGGTGAAATCCAGGCTCTGTCAGCTGCTCAGGTGACTGAATCCTACAGACTCTCCCCGGGTGAGTTTCTTTCTCAACAGCAAATTGCCACCTTTGCAAATGTTTATTTTGCGTACACACCATGTAATTCTTACCAGTACTCCACCCTTTTTAGTTTGCTTCACCTCTCAGCCCCTCTTCTACTTTAAACACTGCCAGAAGTAGTCTGGGTAGGAAAGGAGAAATTAGCTGGAAGGGGAAAACAAGCATCTGTACACAATCATGTACTCCATCAGTGCGAATAGAAGGCACCCGAGCCTTGTACAAAGCTGTGAACATTATGTGCCAAATTCGTTGCAGATGTAGGCAGAAGCAAGAAAATATTGAAAAAACAGAGAAAAGTCAGTTAAAACAGGCATGCCAACTTTTATGAAGAAAATAATTGTTGCAAACATGTTCCTTAATATTAAATTCAATACAGCTATTTTTGGTTTTTTTTTCTGTCTGCTTATGAAATATTTTGCAGCCAATATTTAAGAGAAAAGTAACACAACAAGAGGTAGCTCAGATGCCTCCAATGATAGAGGTTTTATCCAGATGTAATTTTTTAAAATGCATCTTTGCAGATATGAAAAGTCCTGTGGGCTCATTTTTGGAGAAGTGAGTTTCTCAGCATATTCCAGCTCGCTGTGAGTAGTGAGAGTGGTCAGCTTGATTTTCTTTTTGTGGTTAACGTGAGCCTGTTGTGTTATTTTATCAAACAACCTGTGCTAGATATAATTTCTGTACATTAAAAAATTCCTTCGAGGATCTGCTGACTTTAATGAAGAGAAGATTTAATATTAGTGTCTGCAGACTTCCCAAATTACTCTCTGTTTTTTTTAACTTAATTTTATTTTAAAATTGCTTTTACGTGGACCTTAATGAAAACAAAACAGAAAAACAAGAGCTTTCCCTCCACCTTTTTTTTTTTTAAATTAGACATTTCTTTTTTTAATGAAGACATTATTAGGGAGAGTTGAATAGCAACCAGTGGTGAGGAATTAAAGTTTAACTATGAGGTCCCACTCCTCTACTTGACTTTTTGTAACAGATTTGGACATGGAATCTGAAGGATGCAAACTCTAGAAGAGCTTTTAAAATGAAACACCGTTCATATGTACAAATGGCAAAAAGTACTTTCAATCATTTTTATCTTTAACAGAGACATTGGCTAACACTTCCTTTTTTAAAACAAGCAAAACAAAACAGTTTTGGGAAAGAAGAGAGATCTGCTTTTCCCACGAGAAAAGTTAAATATTCTGCCTAATATGTGTCCAAGAGCATGTAAATTTTTTAGTACACGATGGAATATGTATTTTGGCAATTCATGGATTCATCTTCCTCTCTGCATCAGGCTTCTCATGCCATTGCATAGCTCAGCAAGAAGGGAGGTGATCTTGGTGCAGCCTGGGGAATGCTGTCTGACTCAGAATTCCAATATTTGAGGAAAAAAACTCTTCAGTCTCCAAATTCTCCAAGTTTCCATGCCAGTGGAAATTCACTAAACCAAGTGTAAGAACTGTTTGGTTCTCTCAAAATACCAACTTTGGAACACAGGATCCTAATTTTCCATATTTAGGTGGGGTTTTTTGGGGTTCTATGGCTATGAGGTTGATGGAAAAAATTATGGGATAGCAAGAATGGACTGTTCTGGCAGGTAGACTTTGCCTTTCAGTTTAGAGCTTGTAAAACTGACCAGAACAAGTTCCAGGAAGATCCATAAATATATTTAGGGGTGTAATTTGTGTCAGCCGAGCCAGGTCCATTTTGAGGAACTTGCACTTACTCTCTCGAAAAAATTCCAGAGGTCTGAAACCTGAGTTAAATCTGTGAAAGGGATATCTACAGACTCATGGAATGAGTCTGGAATTCTCAGTCTGGTCTAGAAGGTGAAATTGGGAAAGGGTGGGATTGGCTGGTCTATCCTCAATATGCTTAGTGCAAAGTCCACCTAAAAATACAGGGCATGTTGGCAAAAAATTCCATGTGGTTGTTGTGGCTCTGGAAGAGCAGATATTTCATATTTCCTCCCTTATATCAATCTCACCAAAGTTGGAGTCATTCCAAGATTTCGAGCCTCAAAACAGTAATTCCAATAATCATGGGGAAAATTTCATCAGTGCTGGGGTTTTGGAGCTTAGAACTTTATGCAGGGCACACATCACATGTTGGAAAAGCAGCTTCCACTGGAAGTTCAGTAATTCAGAGTATTTTCACATTAAACTGCAGACATTCAGCACATGAAGAGTACAGGGAGAAAAAAAATAAATCATCATTTCTGCAAGGTGGAGCAAGGATTTCAGTAGGTGCACTTGATTCTCCTCTAACACCCATTATCACCTTCCCATTTCAATTCCCTTACAATTAATGCCACTGCGTCCATTAGAAATGACAGAAGTTACTAATTTACTATTTTCTTCATTTCCAGTAGGTTTGAACTTGCATCTCCAATAAATGTTTTTATTTTTTTTCCCCCATATCTTACTTTCAAAGTTTTTTAATACTTCTGTTCCTGTGTGGGCAGCTGAGGGAGGGCTTGGGACCTTCTGTGTGAACTAGAAGAGGGTGTGGCCTCTTTTTGGGCATTTCTCTTGAGTCCTGTGACAGGAACACCACTCAAGCTTTTGAGACTCAGGATTTTGGAGCTGCAGCTGGCAGCTCCATGTGCAAATAATTCAGTGTGTTTGTCTGCATATGCAGAACATGTGTATGTATATACATGCAAACACATACATTTTCTCATTCATGCTCACAAATGCTTTCATTCAAGAACAAACACTCTTTTCTTGTTCTGCATTTCGATGTTGCCACACTCAAGAGTGTCATAGTTTGGGAAAAAAAAATTATTCTCAAAGCTCTGCTGCAGTTATGGTTTTGTATGAACCAGCTTAATAAAAACATCAGGCCTCTCTGCTCCAAATAATTTTCTTGCAGTTAACAACTCAGCCAGTTGTCAAGGGTGTTATCACCAAGGCCCCCTCTCTCCCTGTGAATGATGGCACCAGTGAGTGTTGGATTTCTGGAGCATCTCAAACATACAGGCACTGTCTTACAGCTGCACTGAAGTTTTTCTCTTCCACTTTGGAAAGGATGGTAGCTAAAAGAAAAACACCTCTGTTATTTTGTGCAAAAACTATTTAGTGATGATAAGGTTTCACAGGCTCCAAATTAGTTTACCTGCATGAAAAAGATGCAAAAAAACACTCCCTGGACATTGTTTGGATTGGGCTTTATTTTTTCTAAACTAAATAGGGATTTTTTAGCAGTTGTGAGTTCCTTTCAGGAATCAGTTCTGGCCTTGACCTCTCCAATGCCTGCTCCATCCCTTGTGTTTCCATGGGTGTCTTACCAGGAATTACCTCCTTAATGTAAACACTTCCTTGATGTATGGAGAATTTATAGGGACTTTTATTTGCCTTATGTATAATTCTTCAGTTTATAAACTCTGCTCATGTGAGGTTTGTAGTGTTTCAGTTATTTCTTCTTTCCTTTTAAAAGCTGATTGCAATTTATCCACTTGTAAATCTCTGCTTGAGCTGTAATGCATTTTTATTGCCCTTTTTTTCAAGGATTTGCTACAGAAATGTTCTCTTGTGCATCAGCTGAATGTGGAAAAGGTATTCAGTAATGTGCTGAAGTTGAGCTTCACTTTTTTTAAAAAAAACCCAGTATTTCAAGAATAAGTTCCACATCTAAAAACCATAAAACTGGGAATTGTGACTTGGGAGTTATACAGAGAACTTTGTAACAAACTGATCCCCAAATTTTATCCTCTTACTTATGGTATTAAATAATACATTGGTTCTGTGGAAATTTACCTTTAGGAAACACAACTGGATGTGATTCATTGTGGCTTCTGGGAAGCAGGGATAGAAAAGGTGAGTTTTTTAAAAACTTAGTCTCACTGATAATTTATTTTCCTTTATTTTCCCTCTGCCTCCCAAGATATATTCAGTGCATGGTGAAGTCTATTTTTTCAGAGGATATGTGATAATTAAGAACTGGAATAAATTTCAAAAATTCATGGAAAAATAGATGTCAAGCTGGCCCTGAAATGTCTACCTGTACCCTAATTCTTTTCAGCCCATGATATAATATTGCTTCTTTATAAATATATATATATAAATATCCCCGGGTTTCACCCACACAGCTCTAATATTGCTTTCTACTCTAACTTATCAAATGGTATGAGCAGGAAGATTGTTTTGATGAGGAAAAGAAGTGTAAATCAAGTATAATAAGTTTTTGTGTGCTTGCTGTAAGGTTTTTGTTGCCTGTACCATAGGTAGTGGTTTAGTTCAGGAAAATTAGGGCTTGAAACTCAATTTCTTAGGTGAGGAGTGATTTATGACTGCAAACATACATTCAAAATAATAAACATTCGGTAAATTTGCACATTCCTCCCTTTGCTATATATAATTATTTCCTGTGTGCAGCATTAGTGCCTTGTGAGTAAAAAAACTCCTCATAACGTGTCCTCCTGCAGCATTGCTAAGCTCAACTATTGAATGCAATTTTTTGTGTGGTATTAGGTAAAAAAAAAGAAAAAAGGAAAAGAAAAAGTTCTTTATCTAGAAGGTTTTATGGTTTTCCTACTACAGGCAGGGGAGTTTACAAGTTGCCATTGTTTTTCAGTGCAGTAAAAATACATTGAGAATTACCAGTGTACACATAATGCATTTAACATAAACAGATCCACACAAAGCAGCTCCCCAGCTTGCTCTTGGTGAATTAAAAATTACTTGAACATGCAGTTGTGCTGGTTTTAAAGGTGTTTTCAGATTTAGGAAGATGATGCTGAGCCTTTTAGAGGCAGAGTTCTGCACGAGAGTTCTACTCAGCTCCTTGTGGTGATGATCAAGTTCTCTGTCACTGATGTAAAGTAGTTGTAGTAACTTACAGTACAATACAGCATTAATGATGTGCTTTGCTTCTAAATCTTAAAATTTTTTATTATTATTATTAATAATAATAATAATAATATTAAAAGTGACTCCACTCCTCTGGAGCTTAGACTGAGCACTAGGAAAAAGCTCTAGAAAAGAAAAGCAGATCCTGCTCTGATGTTTTGGTGCTCTAAGAGGATTCCTATAATCTTTATTCCTAGTATTGGTGCCTTGATAAGACTAAAAGACAGGCAGATGTACAAAAAAAGGTGACAAGTATTAGGAGTCTCAGTTTCTGGTGGTTTAATATTCAGAGATTGTCATGAAAACAGTCACCAAACAGGAGAAGAGAGATCCTAACTATTCATCCTATGTATGAATAGACAAAGATTACAAATAAATCATTGTTTTACAAGGGGGAGAAATTTAATAGGGCACCACAGCGTTCTGTTCTAAGAAATTGTTCTTTATATTAATGTCAGGTTTGCAAAACAGGATAAAAATTGAAGTGTCCAAATTCTCACTTACAAGAACAATTACTTCCATATCCTGAAATTAAGTAAAATTTTCTACTTGGAAGTACAAAACAAAGCATTTGGGAGAAGAATCTCCTCAACAAGGTGATCCATACTTACCCAGAGAATCACTGGGGGTTCTTTAGTATATGAAATTTTCACTTCCCTAAATGCTTTTAAAGGGAAAAAATAACATGAGATGGTAGAATGGAGAGGAGTCGGAAGCAAATATCGTGAGAAAGTGAATGCAAATCCGAAGTTTCTGGTTCAGGCTGTGCATAAAGAGTGGATTTTGTCTTTAGATGAGAGATCATTAACTTGCAGTGTTGGTATTCCAGCTGTTCACCTCCTGATCCTTGAGGCCAGGAGTTGCAAGGGGTTTCCCAGATCCTGCCTGTTCTCACAGATACCCCAAACCCACAGTGTCTCTCCATTCTGGGACTGCTTTGTGCTTGTGGAGTGAACCTGGTCTCCTGCTGCATCTCCTCTCAGACCACCTGCAACTCCTTTGGATTCTGGATCAACACCACCTCAGGTTCTTCTGCCAGCAAAAATACTGAGCTCAGCTGCAGCTGCATCAATGAGCTCCTCAAGCCTGCAAGGAGTGACACCAGTGTCACTTTTTTGGGTGAGTGATGGACCTACTGGTGAGTCCATAAACGTGATGGTCAATCCTCCCTTTCATGTCTCTGTGTTTAAACATTCTCTCACCACCCTGGGCTTTGAAGGTGACAATCCCCTGCCCTTCACTCATTAAAAAAACCACACAAATATTTTGCATCTGTCAAAACTGAGCTTCACAGATGTGCAGCAGTACAGATGCTGGTTAAAGAAAAAAAACTATATATACTTGCAAGTGTATATATATATATATATATATAATATTATAAGCATATACTCTATATATATTATATAATGTATTTTATATA
>VWYP01028215.1:0-29112 GCA_013400435.1 Pycnonotus jocosus | reverse complement strand
TCAGGATGAGAGGAAACATCCTCAAGCTGCACAAGTGAAGGTTAGGATGGGATATTAAAATTTCCTCACCAAAAGAGACATCAAGCACTTGAACAGGCTGCCCTGTTGGAAAACATCACTGGAGCTATTTAAAAAGCAGTGGATGGAGTACTTGCAGACTGTGCTGAAATTGGAATTATTAAGTTTAGGGTCAGACTTGATGATCTGGAAGGTCCATTCCAACCTGAAATATTCCCTGATCCTGTGTAATGGGTATCTCGTGGTCACTGAATTTAACCACGTTGTTGTTACCCTGTGCTTGTTCCAGATAATGTTTCTCATCCTGTGTCAAGGATGTGAATCCTCCTAGGGGGGGTCTCTTCATCATCCCAGGATTTGGGCAGGACCTGCTTTTATTTGGAGTAGTTTGCTGATAATGCCTTATAAAATATCAAAATCTGCTCAGTTGGCTCTTCTGGCCCTACACCAGTCTGCTATTCTGACAGTGGAGGTGCATTTTTGATTGCAGGGTTTAAGGCTCCTAATCTGCGATTTACCCAGACCAGGCTTGTCTTTCCACCAAGATAAAAGAGTTTTAAAACCCTCAATGTGTCTTTAGAAGGGTGAAACCCTCTGCCTGTGCTGTTGGGTTTTTTGTTTATTTTTGGTTTTTTTTATAAAGCAAAATACAGATCTACTAAGATATGCTTGGTAAAAGAATTTTAAATCAATAATCTCCTTTGATGCTACTTGGACTCTTCCAGCAAAAAATTAGGGTTTCATTCAGATGCTGCAATGAGCAGTTGAGGCTATAACAGTGCTGAGAGGAATTCCAGGGCTATAGGGGATTTTTGGGATGATGGGCAGCATACCCATCAGCAAGATGAGGAAAAATGGACCCCTGGAGCCCAGAGAAATGGGAGTCATTTCAAGGACTGAGCAGATGGATTAGAGCTGCAGCTGCAGCAGCAAACACCAGTGGTTTATTCCTGACCTCTTGGACCACTCACCAAGGCAGGTCTGACAAGTGGAAAGCAGAACCTGCTCTCAGTGGTTTCCAGGAATTTGGTGTGGGTTTTTTTTTCAGGTTGACAACAAAATGAAGCAAAATTTTTCTTTTTTTTTCTTTTTTTTTTCCTCCAGCTCTGGGAGACAGAAGAGTGCACATCAGGTATCTACTTTATCTTGCTGATTTCAGGCAATAATTTGTGATGGGAAAAGTGCACACCTTAAGTCCTGCTCAGCTTGACTCAGAAAAGAGGTTTTTAGCTCAGATCACTTTTGGGCAAAAACTGGTACTTGACATTTTCATTAAAAGTAACCACATGCAGCACTGCTTGCTGCAGGAGTTGCAAACTCCTTTGCTTATTTTACTTTATTTTCAGGGGGAGGAACAGGCCCTTAAAGTGCCTAAATGCAGAGGAATGGTGGATGCCAGCGTGTGTGCATATTTATCAACCTGCCTCTCCATACATTTAGAAATCATAATGGGAAATAGATCCTGAAGTGGGAACACCAGAGGATTTATCTGTGACCCTGCAGTGACACAGCTGTGTCAGTGTCACAGGGATGGTGCTGGTTTGTACCAGTGTGGGGTCAGAGAGCAGAGCCTCTCAGCACCCAGAGCAGCAGGGCTGGGGAAAAGTCAGCCTGAGGCTTTCCTCCTTTGCTGTTTCAGGTCTCTGCCGTGGGTCACTTCTCCCTCTTCTTCCAGCAGGACGTGGATGTGGCAGCTCCTGAGGCTTGGCATAAGTGGAAGGGGTGAGCAGCTTTGTGGAGGGCCCGTGCTGACAGAAAACACAACTAATGGCACACGAGTCAGGATGGATCCCTTCCACTCTGTCCTTTCTCTCATGAAACTTGACAGCAAAGCACAACAGAGGCAGCTGGGTTTGGTGCTAATCTCCTGCCTTTCACCTGGGTTTGTGTTTCCTCTGTCCTAATGTCTCCTGTCAGCTCTGGCCGTGTCCATCCTTCCTTTTTTTTTTTTTTTTTTGTCCTGAGCCTCTACCACCAGGCAGAGGAGGGGATCTAATTTTGTGGACAGCCATCAACAGGCTATAAATCTGGCAGCATGTCAGGAGCACACTTCAACATGCTGTGTAATTTATAAGGCAATGCACCCATTTTTAAGGCCAGCCCTGAATCCCAGTATATCAAAAAGCAGATGAATAGACTGCTGCTGCCACTTGTAATAATGTGTCCAGAAATACATCGTGTGAAGGGCCTTGTGTCTATCAATAAAAGTGTTTTAATTCTCCTTTTAGTGGCTATGTACCATGTATTTAGCAGAAGTTATGGCTAGGATGACTTAATTGATAAAGCTCTATTTCATGTAGCACAAAGAGAGAACAAAAGATGTAATAATCTCTGGCTTACCTTGTGGATTCCCATTGTGTGGCATTGACTTCAGGGCACTGAAATTTCTCTAATTAGGGGTTTTTTTCTCTGTCCTGAGCTCCTGGCAAAATCAGAGTTCAAAACTCAAGAATACAGCCTGATGTGGGTTGAACATGTTGGATAAAATTGAAGAGAAGTTCGGGAGACAGCTTTAAAACAGATGCATATATTCAGAATATATTCTGAACTGAGGAACCACCAGGGCTGAATCACCTGATGGGCCTGACCATCAAGCCAGGCATAATTTGGTCTGGCTATTCATAACCCGAGTGGAGAAAAAAAGAGTTTAAAACAAGACAAAGCATACATGGTGGAAACTCACAAAACCTCCCTAAGAATGTGAGATACAGACCAGCATAATTGAAATCATAGGAATATTTGAATAATTGAAATCATAAGAATAACTGAATAGTTGAAATCATAAGAATAATTGAATAATTGAAATCATAAGTAAAGGCAGAAGATGACTTCTCCCTCTCTGTGCCTCCTTGTCTGCAGAGGAACATCAGGTTAGTGCAGAAGCCCACACAGACATGAAAATTGCCATAATGCAGCAAAGATCAAACACCAGATCAATGCTGAGGGGCATCTGAGCCGTCCCACTCTCTGCAAAGCAGGTGGCAGAAAGCAGCCATCTCCAGAGGAAGGGTTTTCAGGGCAGGAAATCAACATTCCTTGGTATCAGACCTGGGAGCTGAGGACCAGTGCCAAGGGCGGCTCAAAGCTGCTGTGCTGGTGGGCTGCACTGGAGCTTGGGCCTTGGCACCAGAAAACGGCATGGAAATCAGGAAAATCTCCAGATATCCTGGGAGTTCTTGTCCAGGAGCTTTACCCTGACCTGGTCCTGCTTGCTCAGACAATGCCAGGGAAGGTTTTCCATAAGGAAGGAAGGGTTTAATGAACTCCAGGGTCCTGTCAGCCTCCTCAGGACCTGTACAGAGATGCAAACCCTGAACCACAGCCCACTTGGGGTGTGTTCACCCTCTTTTCCAGCAGCTCTTAGGGACTTCTGGGAAGCCAGGGATCTGTCTCCAAGGGGAGAGCAAGTCAGATGCTGAGTCTGTGGCTATTGACTGCCTGGCTTTCCATCCTTCCTTTCTGTGTGTTCCTTGTGACATTGCTGCAGGGGCAGACAGCCCAGGGCCAGGGAGGGATGGAGAAGTATCTGGTAGACAATGATTCCTTCGGGATTGTACTGTCTAGAAGATGGAAGAGGGCCAGGAAAGATCAAAGGCGCAATGTCTGCTAAAAAATAGTGATTACAGCTGCGTGCATGTATGGTGGTGGGGGGTATTCTGTTTTCTCTTTTGATGTAATTATTAATCTGTCTAGGAAATATCATTTCAGTTCAATTTCAAAACAGATTTTTTTGTGTGTGTGTGTGAATTAAAAAAATGTTGCAGGTTTTTTTTTCTCTCCTCAGAAATGAATGTGTGCATGGATGCAGTTGCAGCTTCACAGGCTGTCATCATGGCATTGTAAAGGTAAGCTCAGTTTCTTATGCAGTTACATTATAAAATTGTGTGTAAAACTGAAATGGTTCACTGAAAAGGAAACCATAAAATTGTATAAAGATTCATGATCCCTTACTGGTCTTATTTTAACAAGAAACTATAAAAGGAAACATTTATTTTCCATGCTAAAAGTAAAGGTCACTCAGTAGCTTTCAGTTTTCTTTCCTTCTTCTTGGCACTCATGTTGGTTTCTGAAAATATTTCATTCTTTTTTTTTCTTTCATTTCTCCCCTTTCAAGCTCACCATCTTTCACTCTAACAGCTTCTTTCTTCTCTGTCGTTACTTCCCAGCAAACCAATATCCTTAGGGGTTCTCCTGCCTTTTATTGCAAAGGGTTCATCTCATCCAGCCCTGTGAACTGCAGGGCAGATAAGGAACTATTTTCAGCACTCTAATGTTCTAGAGGTAGCCTGCAAACCACTTCAAAATGACTCATTCTTCAGTCATTCCTGAACTTTCTTCTCCACAGAGCCTCTGTGGCAGCTTAGAACGATGGCAGAGAACCAGTGGTCATCTGTAAAAAGTGGCAAGGAAACATTAAAAATTGGGTGCCATAGAAGTTACTGACATTTCACTCTCCTGTGGAGATACAGGGTCAGGCAATTCTTATTTTTAAGAAGCCAGATACTCTGATTATTGAATATTCAGAGACTTTATGGACTGGAACTGTAATTTCTCTTATCCCTGGGGTCTCTTCTGGGTCTAAATACTCCAGGAGTATAACATGAAGTGTTTTCATCCAGCTTCTGTCTCCCTGGCCAAATTCTCTTCAATCAGGTCCTGGATATAACAAATAGTTTTGTCTTTTAATGTAGCAAATTTCTGATGAATGCAGGTCATGGCCCCTGCAGGGCCCTTCCATGGCCTTTATTGCAGATGTCTGTTCAAAGCCCTGATTATTTTCAACATGTTCAGTGCCATCCTGTAGCACAGAAATTCTCATGGTCTTTTCACCACTAAGATTTTTGCTTTTCCATGGGCTTGAGAAGTCAGTGAGCTACTGACTAATTAGGCATTACAAAAATCTTGAAACTCTACCAGTACTACAAGATTTTTGTTCCTTTCCTCTCTCAAGGTATACTTGCTTTTAGCTGGCTTTCTATTTGTCTTTCTATTTATTGTTCCTAAATAACCTCTATAAATAAAAAAAGTTTCTTATGTTTCCCAATCTGGTGACTTTTTTTTTCCCTGTTTATTTTTTTTGGCAAGAAATCTTTATTTTAAGGCATCACCATATTGACTTTTCTAATTTTCTAGTAACTCTAGTTGAGTTTTAGTGGCAGCTACTTCAGAAACCAGAGTCTTGTGACAGCTTCATAGATTTTACTCAGTAATTTGTGTTGTGCTTTGTAAAGCTGCAGGCCACTGGAGCTACTGCAGGTGCATGTTCTTTTCTTCTTTCTCCATTTGGAACTGAAAAGCTCTTCCTTATTTTTAGTTCATTTTTGTTAATTTTATTCAAGCTCCCTCTAGTTAATATTCTCATCATCTCTTTCTGTTTGTAAGTACCCAAGGAAAAAAAAATCTTCTATTTATTCCACTGTTTGCTTTTCTTTAATTCCTTACTTCTATAAGAGAAATGTTTGGCTGGTAATATAGCAAAAAGAAAAGTCTTTTTTTTTCCCCCCACTGAAAGGAGTATAACAAATTTCAGGGTTATTTTAGAATTAGATATTTCAAACATCTCTAAAAACCTTGAAATAGTATAATTTTTCCCCTTTAATTAGCTTAAATGTTATGTTTAAAAATGTGACATGAGATAGAAATGAAATTCTAGCAGGATCCTATCTGGGGCAAAGCAGCAGCTGATAAATCTCAATTTCCAGGCAGATTTTCTCCAGAGTGCTTGGAGAGCAGTTGTTGGATGTCCTTCAGTGGGAGCTGTGTGTCACCAGGGCGACACTGGGACACTTTAAAATGTGGGGGTTTTTTTCCTGTGGGAGGTGATCTGCAGGGCTTGGCAGGACACTGAGCACTCCCCTGGCACTGCCCTCTGCTCCTGCCCAGCCCATCCCCATTCCAGAGTAGCCTTGGCACTGGCAGGATGCTGGGGTTGCCCTTTTGGGGACAAAAGGGGACTGTCACAGCTGGTACACGTTGCTGCTGGGGGATGTCAATACTCTGGGCCTGGATTGTGTTCTGAACAGAAAATTGCATCCCAGAGCTCATCAGGAGTTCAGGGTTGCTGTGTGCAGACTGAAGGGATGCTCCATTGAATTATAACTCTTGCTTAATGGAATTAGTATAAAAGAAGAGTTACCTCAGTGCAATCATCCCATTGTTTGTTTGATGGGAGAGCCCATTCCATGCACATAACTCTAAACAATGTAGGGGCTGGGTCTGAATTTAAGGCCAAATTTACAGGGAAGGGTGAGCTCCTGCATGGCAATGGATGAGATTTCTCCAGGTGGGAAGGGTGGAGTGGTCCAAGGGGAGGGCCAGGCTCACACACTCTTCTTTTCATGCTGCATTTTCTGCTTCTCCTGCACTGGGTGGGGCATTGATGTGATCTGTTCTGTGTAAGCCACTCCCCAAAAGCTCTAATCTTAGGTTCAAGGCCAGTTAAACATCTGCAAAACTTGTGAAAAATTGGACTTGGTACAACATAGCTTGGTGCAGAGTACTAAATACAGTGCTCTTTATAGATCATACCTTTATAGCTCTTCCAAAGAGGCCCAGTAGAAATCTGAGCTATAGCAACAGTAACACGAGGAGGATGCTCCTCAGTACTGGTATGGAGTAAATCCAGGTGAGCTGCAGCTCCAGACACTTGAGGAAATTGGGTAGGTGTGCTGAAGCAGAAAGCACTGACAATTTTGGCAACTCCTAAAATGCCACTGAGTGCAGCAGGAGAGAGCAGAGCAGCTTTCTTTCCAGCCAGCATGTCTTCTGTCTCTCTCACAGCTGCCTTTGTCTGCTGTCTATGCAAATACCTGCCCTACATCCCTCAGTTTTCTGCCCTTTTGTGCTTTTCCCAGATTCCTCACTCTTCCAGGGAGGTTGTGGAAGTGTTTGTGTCTGTGTGCCCAGTGAACAATTCCATGGACTGTTCATTGGAGTGATAAATTCTGCTCACTCCCATGTCAGGTACCTCTCATTGACTCCAGTTCCTTTCCCATTGGATATGTCTCAGATTAACCAGGCACGAGGCATTAATCAAGGGAGTATCTACAAATAAATTTTTCATCCTAATGAGCTGTGCAGCTGAATTAATAGTATTTGCACTCTCGTTATTTGTCGTGATGAATGGGTGTGGTAGCAGTGCAGTGCACCCAGCTTGGCTGTGGGTGTTGCTGCGATCTCAACATATAACTCAGCAACAAATAAAATGCCCATGGATTAATTGGTCAGGACATTTTTTTTTCCTCCCTGCAGAGTGTATTTCAAATGTTTTAGACACTCCATAAGAGTTAATATTTTTTTAGTTAATTTCTTGTCTAGCATTGTTAATAAAGTGGTAGGTCAAGGCATCAGTAGAACTAAAAAAAAAGGTTTTGAAACTTGTTATGATAGAGATCTTGCAAAACATCTCTTAGCAATAAGTGCTAAGATTTAAAATTTAAAATATGCAGATTTAAAATTTCACTGAATTCTGACTCTGCAAATGCTAATTCTAACTAGGAATTTTAAACCCCTTTTTGTTACAATTTAGTTTTAAAAATTAGCATGGCTTTCTGGAATAACTGGTTCAAGACATTTCCATGTGTATTTTTTCTGCCCAAGAACAGTAAGAGAACTGATATTTTTCCTAAGATGACAACTAATGGTCTTTTGCAAGAGAAGGTAATTTCCCTAATGACTGACTGAATCCTGGAAAAGAAGGATTTTTGTAAAGAATTGGTGAATACAGCCCATCAAGTCATTTTGTTGTGGATAGAAGAATTTTATATACGTTTAAAATTAATTTTAATAATATGTACAGTACCATTGAAAACAAAATCACTGCAAAAATTAACCTGGATATTTAGATCTGTTTGCTCTCAGCGTGTTGTCATAGAAGTACTAGAAATTATTATTATTTTTCAAACTATTTTCATTGAGGCCTTATAGGCAGCAAAAGGTAACCTCTGAAAAGGGATGTTCATTGAATCCTGGAATGGTTTGGACTGGAAGGGACCTTTAAAGGTAATCTGGTTCCAAACCATCTGCCATGAGCAGGGACACCTTCCACTAGACTGGGTTGCTCAAAACAATCCTGGGCTGTAATGAGTCTGGCCATGTTTATCCAGCCAGCATGGAGAGTGGAGACATTTGGAATAGTGAATCCTAATTTCAGAGATGCAACCTATTCCAGTTATTTATTCCTTAAATAATGAGTAATGAATGACAGCACATGAAAAAACTGTTCTGTTTGTAAAAATAAAGACAATAACAAAGCCACCAAAGCAAAGCCCAAGCAACCATGGGAGGAAAAGGTGCAATTGCAGAACAGATTAACTGCAACCACTTTTCCCAGCCTTTGTGTTGCATTATTGGATACAAGGCAAAAACTGTGGCTCTCTCTTCCTGTGGAGTTGTGTGGCCTCATGAGCCATTCCAGAGTTTAAACATTTGGACACCTCTGACAACACCAACCATCTTCATCCCCCTCAGAAATTGCATTTATCCCATTTATCCCAGCACAGTCAGCATGGATGTCTTTGTGGACATAAAGAAGAGCAATGTGATTGAGGAGAGCTCATCCCAGGGCACATTTATGGCAGGATTTCAGTCCCACAGTGGCAGTGAGAGATCACTCAGCTGTTGCAGATGAGGCAGGAATTCCTGGAGTGAGGCACGGCCATTTGAGGTGTTCTTTGAAAAATATCCAGGCTCTGGATGCATCCAGCAGAAACTGATGCTGACCTGTGGCACAGGATGAGATTAGTTTGCATTTCTAATTAGTTTCTGCATATCCTGAAGCAGCTGGGCTTCCCAGAGCAATGTATGGGCTTTGCAGGATATCACCAAGTCGAAGTTCTCTCTGTGGATATGTAAAGATTAAATGCACAGAAAAGTGCTGTGTGACGAAGTTAGCTCAGCAACTTCGCAAAACACAGCCAGATACTTTGGGATGTAAATTAATCTCAACTTTCAGAGAGGATCATGTGGCCCCTTAAAATTCACTGCATTAATTATCTGCCAAATCTTTAACTAAACACACAGAATGTACTATGCAGATCAGAGATCCCCCTTTCCCCTTGATTACAGCTCAGGGTGGGAATGCCCTGTGTGCCACATCTGTGATTCCTCTGCAGTCATTCTCTGAGACTCAGAGATGGTAATTTTTGGTTTTTTGTAGCACTTGGCAATTGATGGCACTGGTGGTGTTTGAAGGCTCACTGCTCATGGTGTGTTTTCATTCTGTGTGTGCTTGGGCTCTTTTCCTGGTGTGCTGCAGCTCCTGTGCTCTCCTGCAGCAGAAATCCCGAATTTGCCCTGCCAGACCTGCTTGATGTGGAGTGTGGAGCTCTGGAAGAGCAGGTATGTTCCTGGGATTGTGCTTGCAGCAGTAAAAGCTCCAGTTCAGCAGAAGGAATAATAGTCACAATTGTCTCTGAAGTGTTGTGACACTTGTTCGTGAAGCTCCTTCAGAACGTACACAGAGTGGATCCTTTGTTTTAATGAAATTCTGTCTAACACAGGCTATTACTCACTCTCCCTCCTCTGATTTCTGTGAAGTGCCAGCTCAGAGGATGCTCTTAATGATGAGCCTGAAGAGGCTTCCTGGGATTTGCAGCTATGAGCTTCTCCCAGCACGTTTGTGTTTTGAGAGAGAGATATTACTGAAGTGGCAGAAAATTCAGAGTGTGGAAGTTCACCAGCAGAGTAAATACAAGAACACCCTTGTGTTTTGGGTTCTCTTTTCAGGGAAAAAACTGAAAAAGCAAGGTTTATCTAATGTGTACATCAAGTGTGGGTGGGAGAAAGAGCGTGGAGAAGTCATTGTGCATCCTTTGAATCCCCTTGGCTTTGGGACTGAGCAGTGCCTGTGCTCTGCTCTGAGCTGCAGTGTGTGAGCAAGCCTAAGTGTGATAAATCCTTCTATGGCTCAGCCACCACAGCAGCCTGCAGGCTTTTATCCACACAAGAACTCCTGCCCTAACAAAAGCAGTGTGCTGTGGTCATTCACACCGAGCAATCCCTCTGTCTGGTACCATGGATAATAAATATTTGGCTATGCTGGAAAAACCCTGAGTGTAAAAAGCATGTCCTCCCTCTTTTGCCAGGGCATCTGGTCCCTGAAAGAGATGTCACCTTGCTAAACAGCATTTAAATCAAAGTGAAGTTCAGATTCCAGCTCTGATTCAGATATTTATAAACCTGTCATCTGCCTTTCTGTGGAAGGAATGGGTTGACTAATAGCCAAATTGCTCCAGGAAATGCAGAGGAAGACCATTTGGAGGTCAGATAATATTTAATCAGGAAACTTTTCAGCACATCTTTGATGTTCCTATTAATTTTATCTTTTCCCTGATTCATAAATAATATCCATCTGGAGAAACTTAGATGCATTTAGTTATGTTTTATTAAGCAGGAAGTAATCCACTAGTCACACATTTTTAGGAAACCACACTTGGCTTTATCTTCTCTTTCTGTGGAGAGTAGAATACACACATGGTAAAAGCCCCTCCCAGCAATGTCTCTGCTACAACCACAGATTTTCCTTGTATTTCTCTCTTGTTGGACCACCTGAGAATA
The DNA here is from genome assembly GCA_013400435.1 of Pycnonotus jocosus. NCBI lineage: Eukaryota > Metazoa > Chordata > Aves > Passeriformes > Pycnonotidae > Pycnonotus > Pycnonotus jocosus. Next base: position 18,537 of record VWYP01028215.1, on the reverse strand, counting down.
AACCCAAGCACCAACAAAATTTTCTGTTTGCCCTGGATGTCTTGAAATGCCACGGCTCTCAGGAATCACTTTGTTGTTTTATTTAAAGGGTACGCGCTACAATTGATTCCAGCGCATCGTGACATTTACAAAAGCGCTTTCTGCAAGCAGGCTACTAATCTAGGGGAGGAAAGAAAGCACCCAGAATTTAAGGTGATTCCTGCTGTGCTGCAGGAAATTTCTGTGTGTGTCAAAGGAGGAAGGTCTGGGAGGCACAGGGGAGAGGCAGCCCATGGTGGGTGCATGGTCAAGCTCCTGCCCTCCCGTTTGGGACAGATGGACACATTGCTTTGTGTGGGCAGTGGGGTGACTCTGAGGAATTCTGCCACGTGCTATGGGATGTCATTGTCACAAGGAACCAATATTTTTCTTCCCTCACTGAAGTTCCTGCGGGAAATGGTGCTGTGATGCCTCACCAAAGCTGAATTTATAAATAATTGTGGCCTCTGTAGTTGTTCATCGTGTGCTTTGCTAAGATATTCAAACTAGGAAAGGTAGGAAGTAAATGGAGAGAAGCTGTGATAATTCTCAAAATAAATCTGAATTGAGGTTTTGTGCTTTGGTCTGACATCTTATGCAAGGCATTCTCCTCTTTCTGGTTGGTGGCAGAGGGAAGAGAGAAGGGAGCTTTTTAGCTTTACATAAATTCCACCCAGAGATCCATGGCCTGAGGCTGAGCTGAGCTACTTTTGAAACAAGAATGATCCACTGGATTAAATAATCTGAAGTTTCCTTTTTCTGTCTTTCCAGTTTAAATATGGTAAATGAAAGATAAATTTCAGATAGGTTTCCAAAGTATTTTGCCATACCCAGGCATACTTTTTACTTTGTGCAATCACAAATTCTGCTGCAATTTCAAACCTGTAGGCCTTTAAAAATTCCTTTATCATAAAAATTCTGTGCAAGTTATATTGGGATACTTACGTGTGTGATTTTTAAAAATAGCTTTCACAGGGTGTAGATCAGGACCTGTACAGTCCTCCCATGCTGAGGACTTGTAAAACTCCCTGTCCTTTTATAGATTGCTTTGTTAAAGCAGCAAGATTTGTCTGCATTTAATTTGTGATCCTCTTCTTCCTTCTGCCCTCCTCTACCTAAAATCTACAGCACCCCTGACCAGTCTTTGGTCTGATATTACAAGAGGAGTGTCCAGGGTGTTGTGTTTATTTCTGGGAGAAATAGCTGAACAAAGAGGGAGATCCTATTAATGTCCCAGGAAGCAGCATGAGCTCAACCTTTACAGAGTCCACAAAGGAGTTCACAGTGAGACCTGTAGGTACTGTAAAAACACAGAAAAACATACTCATTGAGGCAAATTGCAATTATGTTGGAATGGAGAATCTGCACAAATTTAAATGTAAGTGGTTTGTGGGGTTAGAGCCAGTGTATGCTGTGAGTGCACACAGTGCTTTAAATTTACTGATGAATAGCAAACAGTGTTCTTTGGGGAAAACTGCTCTGTAAAACTGAAATGTAAATGATGGAGGTTTTTTTTCGCTGAAGCACATTTTTCAATTTTTTAATTTTTTTTTTTTTTAGTGGTAGGTGGTTTGTCTGTATTCCCTCCCAGCTTTTCCAGATGATAATTCCCTGCTTCCACCTGGCTCTAGGAGTCATTAGTGGGTGACAGCTCTCTGAGGCATCCATAGAGCTCCTCTGCCCTGCCTGTTTGAACTGCCATGTTTCAGATGTGTTATCAAGACGTTGCTATTGTGCAGATACAGATTAGTTCTTGAGACTGATTTTTCTGCTCCACCAGTTCCTTTGTAGCTGCCAGAACTAATTGCTTACATTACATTACCAGTCTGGGCCTCTATCACTCCCTGGATGATGCCATCCATTGGAATACAGCTGCATACTTAAATGCACTCCTTAACTATATTTTACCATTTCTGCCCATGTTTACAACTGACAGAATTGTCCCAGATTTTTTTTTCTCTGACCCCCCACTATGTGCCAGAAATTGTATAACAGCTGAACTGATTCACTTGCCTTTCCTACCTCCAGAATTTCCAGATTTTTCTGATTTAATGGGAGTTTAACAAAGCTATGTATAAATTCTGTGTGCAAATAATCTTTCCTTTTTGGGACTGGGTAAAGTTGCTCAGAAGCAACATTCTAGTGACTGCTGATACTTAGAAAACTTCAAGCTTCAGAAAGGCAGAATGAAAATCTGGAAATGCATCAAAGCCTATGCTTCTTACATAATAAAAGGGTTTTTTTTTTATATTGTCCAGCTGTATTGCATCTTCATTCCAAGACATAAAAACCTCTATATCCACTAACTGTGCTGTGCTGGGCCACCAAAGCTGGCTGTCAATATAAATTCCTGAATGATGCCTGCACATTCAAATACTCATTTTAACTTTAGCTAAAAATTTTCTTATAACTCAAGAGCTATATTTTGTACAATACTCACCATTCCTTCCTAATATGCATTTAGAAGAAAAATTGTAGTCTTGCTGAGCAGAAGTAAATGAATGTGTGTGTGTGTGTATGCATTTGAGGAAAAAAAATCCAAAATTTTAATATATCTTTTTTAGATTTACAGGGTGAAGGCTTTCATTTTAATCTGTTCTTTATGTCACTGTTGCTTAAATGTTGAAAATTAGATATTATTAATGCTGTTAATAATAATATTTATTTAGTTTGACACGATGTGAATAAAACAGAGGTTTATAGATGGCATAAGAGTAAGATCATGCTGTGTTTGGTGACTGGGGTTTTAAACCCTTCATATTCAAAACCAAAATAAGGAGGTGTAACTGATGGGAAGATTCTCTCAAGGTTTGTAGCAACTCTTTGAATATTGTTCATTTTTGGAGGGATGACATTTTTTGACACCGAGCAGGACAATATTTTTTTCCATGAAAATTGATGTGGAATAGTTTTTAAATGTTAAATATGGCATTTCTTAATAAGCCCAGTTTTTATCATTGCAGGTTATGCGGACATTAGCTGACCTTTTCTTTTGAAGAGAGAACATCACTGTTCTACATGCTACCCAATACTTGTTAAACAACCTTAGAAGGCACCCAGGATGATTTGTTCCAGCCCTGGCTGCCTTCAGACACAGGATGCAGAACAATTGGAGACTGGGGACACACAGCTGAAGACCTTTCACTGGTTTGTTTGCTCTGTGTGTGAATTATCAGACTTGTGAGCACAGATCTGTCACATGGAGCTGAATTTGCATTGAGTAAGGATTGAGTCTAAAGTGACAATTTTGGGTAAATCGCTTTTGTTCTTGATATATTGAGTTCCAAAGGCTTTCAACTTTCTTCATCACTCCTTCAGCTTCTTCTCACCTACCCCATTCTTTATTTTGGTTTGTTAGCTGCTATTAAATGAAATCTGATGCTTTTCCTAAATAGTACTACACTTCTCCAAGCTGAAAAACCTTTACAGACCCGCGAGGTGAGGCACATCCTAAAGCTCTCAGAATGTTTTGCTGCCTGGTTCCACGCCTCAGCTCACAGGAGGAGTGTTCCCAGACCTGCATGCAGCTCTTCTAGAGTGGAATGTTGGAAACAGGGTCCCACATAAAAAGGGAGATTGGAAGTTTTATCCCTGGCACAGAGAATATGGGACAAATGCACAGGAGGGGAGGGGCTGAGCAGCAGGGAAGCTGCTGAAGTCATGAACCAAAATAAGCATCACAAACAAGTTGTGCTGTGATTTCCTACAGGCTGTATCTCCCCTCAGATCATTGCAGCTATTTCCTTGTGGGAGGGGGGGGCAGCAGAATTTATCCCTGTGGTTTGAGAATTAGATTTCTCAAAGGGAGAAAGGAGTGGGGAGGAACACAAACCACTGTGGCTGTATCGGATGCTGATTTAATTTACATTTGTGGTGATTGGATTGCAGTAATTTCCCTGGAGAGCAGCTTCTGAGATAATAATTTCCAAAGACAAGCTTAGCCATGGTGAGCTGAGGACTTCCTGAAACAGGATGGCCTACTGAGAAAAATGTCTTTTTAAACTCGTGTGGATTCAGCCAAATTTAATAGGAATTCAAAGGATATGAAAGCATGGAGACACTGTCTTGCAGGCACAGCAAGTTCATTTGTGGAAAAATTCTGTGTTGGTAAAATTGTTTGCTATAAAATGGTCTTTCAGGGAATTGCATTCAATATTTTTTAAAAAGATCTGTGGGGAGTTTGGGGGAGATGAATAAAGAACCTGGTACATTTGCAGTTATCCATGCCAAGTATTCAAAAATCTGCACACCCATAAAATCTCTAGAGCACAAGAGCAGACAGGGTTTAGCCATAATCATACACCATGATAGGAGAAAAATCTCAGATTCTGACTGATTTTGGTTTCTGTTCCACTCCTGCGCCAATGTTGTCACCTGTCTCCCTACAGAGAAGGAGTTTCAGCCCTCTTTTTTACCTGGAGGGCTCCAGTCCAGTCCACCATGGTCCATCTCAAGAGGTTTTGGTCATTTTTTTATGAGTAAAAAGAAGGAAAGAGTGAAAACGAGTTCTGATTGTATGCTAGGATAAACAAAGAGTGAAGCCAAGACAAAACAAGAAAACCTTTTATTGTCTGTCTCAGAGCATGTTAAGTTAGAGCATTTATGAGCCAGGTTTGGGGTATATCTGGGCTGCTTTTTCTGGTTGCTTAACACAACAGAGCTGCAGAATCTGCCTGATCTGAAGGCCCAGCATAGTGGGGATTCTGGCTCTGTTGCAAAATCACCTTTGGTGTCTCTATTAATTAGGCAGCAGGGCTGTCATGCTGCCTTAGCTATGATCCATTTGTTAAACTCACTTTGATGCTAAAAATAGTCCCCTCTTGTTAGCTCTGGCTTCCACAGGACAGCTCTTGCTTGATTTGTGATGCTGTGTGAACAGCCTGAAAGGAGCTACTGGACAGTCTGGTAAAAAAAAAAAAAAAATCAAGCCAGAAGTACTTGCAGCAAGGAAAGTGGGGGAAATTTGTGTCACACAAGAGAAAACCCTCAGGGAGGCCTTGCTTCACCCCTCCTAAGCTGTTTGCTTCTCCTACATCCACTGCAGAATGATTGCTATCAACACTTGTCATGCCCTTAACCATCAAAAGATACCTCTAATCCACTCTGTACCAAAAGCATTTTCACTGCTGCACGCAAATAAACAGTTTCATTTCAACCATGTCCATTTAAAAATTGCCCCCTTCAAATGAAAAATACCAGAAGAAATCCCTTCTATTTGCATTCTTCCAGAACTTTTTTAAAAACAAAGAATTAATAAAAGAAACCCCAATGAGTCTATAAAATATTTCTGTGCTGTTGAATCCGTTCTTTTCAAACTCATACCCCAAATGAAACTTTTCATATATAAAATTCTCCCATAACACTGGGGGTGAGACCTCATGAGTTCACAGGGTCACGGTGAAGAAAAATGGGCATCCAGGAAAGATTGTTGGATCAGCCATCATCCAGAGCTGGGCTTTCTTCTGACCTTTGTTGTAAGCCCTTAAAGCCCAAGCTGACTTTGCCTAAATGAAAACAAGGAAGAATTGGTGTGAAAATTCTAGAAAGGTTGGAAGGAGGCTGTTTGACTAGGGAAGATATTTTCAAGGCTTTAAAGGTTTCAAAAAAATGCATTTGAATCCTTTGGTAACTCAGATTGTTCTGCTCAGGACACCACAGATGTGTGCAGTCCCCAAAAACCTGTATGAAAAAATAATAATAATTTGGTTGCCAGTGAAGATAGTGCCAAGCAGAGCTGGCAGTGGGATCTCCAGCAAGACCAGGAGCACTGGCCATGGGGGCAGATTTTGGACAGATTTCTCCTCCAGAGCTGCTCTCTGGATGGTCAGGCCATGTAAAAGGCCATGATGTGATTTAAGTGTTGCAGCAGATGAAACTGAAGCCCAGAGAACAGATTCATCCCTTTGGTTCTGCTTGCAGGATCCATGAGCAAACCAGTTTGGAGAGATGACATTAATGACATCTTCAGTGTTGCTTTTCTGATGGCTGGGGAAAATACTGACCCTGGGATGAGAGAAAAGACAGGGAGAAAAAGGGAAGAAAAGTGTTAGCATTAAGAAGTGATACAATCACCGTTCTACTCTAGTGCAAATTTCTCAGAATTTTTTCCAACCTTAATTCTAACCTTTGGGAAGAGTCCTCTTAATTTCACCTGGCTGCTCTAAGGGAATTTTTACCATGAAAAACACAATTTTGCTTTAACTAACCTCTGTTTTGTCAACACATTTTTTAGGAGCTGTTTGCTGGCCTCAGCATACATAGCATGGAAATGATATATTTAATGGAAAGGATTTATTCCATCAAAGCTTCATTTGTCTTATTTATGTGGGTGCACCTAGACAGCCTGCTCTGTCTAGGATGTTGGAGAGCGATGCTTAACAATTTAAAAAAGCTGGTTATAAAGAAGAAAAAAACCACATGCAGTCAATCTCTCTTTGCCATCCTGCTGTCTTTTATGCTCTTGCTGTCACTTAAAAATCTTAAGATGGAGGTGTGACCCTTACTAATACATTCCCATACGTGTCTAACACTTCTTCTTAACAGCCCCAGACTTCCTCATGCGCAGCCGTGCCTGGAAGTGTGGATTTATTCTTTTATGAAATCTTAGAAAAAGGTGCAAACTGAAGTGTAAATAACATTCATCTCACCAAATCGATTGGAAGGAGGCTGCTGCTTTTAAGGTGGATTAGAGCTTAGGGGAAAGTTAAAATTTTCTCACTAATGTTATGTAAGGGAATGCTGAAGCACACGGGCCCCATGTTAGCAGAGACCGATTTGTCTCAGCTTTTTCTGGTGTGTGGTGGATATTATTTGAAATACTTGGCTGTGTGCAAGAATATTTCGTATTATAGATGCAAAGCGTGCTACTTTCATGACCCTGTTGCTTTTTGTTGCTAATCAATTGTCATACACACAAAAGGAAAGCCATTTGGTGAGGGATGGGCTAGAAACACAAACACTAAAACGAGAAACCCGCTCTGACAGCTCAGAGATAATTTCCTGACATGGCAGAGAATGAAGCAATGGTATCTCTTTGCCACAGTGGCCTATCAGACTTTGCATTTATTTTCAGATGGTTTCAGAGCATCCCTCTAGCTGTCAACACATCAAGCCTGTTCCAGAGCCCACTGATGTCAATATGAGCTTTTCCATTCACTCCTCTCAGCTTTGATCATACCCTTGAAAAGTTCAAACCTCCTAAGTGCACTTGGGAGCTTTTTGGGTGGGGCTGGATCACTTCTGTTTCCATGTTTATTAGTGCTGTGCCATAAGGATCCATCTAGAAATATACCTCTTATTATGGGGGATGGGGGGAGCAAATATAAAAATATTTGGTATCCGTTGAAGCTTAGGCTCAGCCCACCCAGAGTTGTCGAAGTTTTTGCCAGAATTTATGACACAGTCCTAAATATCTCCCTGTAATTTGTCACTCCAGAATGATGTGCCACTGACTAAAAATGAACTCGGTGTAAAAATCTGTTGATTGGCAATTTCCAATAGGAAAATCTGAAACCCCTGTGACACTTCCTGAGTGATCTGCTGTGGAGAGATGCATCCCACGCTGCAGGCATGTTCAGCTGAATGGGAAATAGGCCAGTATTTATAGAAGCTAAACCTTCCTTCGTGGCACTGAAAGTCTGCCTTTTCTTCCGCATGAAGACGCTTTGCCATTTCGTTTTTTTTGAAAATGGAATTTCCAAGCTGTTGAATAGCAGAGGCGCAGGCAATTACAGGTAAATCTGGGGGAAATTCAGAAGTCCAAAGCAATTTCAGATAAAAAGTTAGAACACAATAATTGGACTTCACACAGTTCTAGAAATGGTGTGGGGGAGAAAAATCATCTGTATAGCAAATCAGGTTATCTTCACAAGCAAGATGCACTCTTTAATTTTATTACTGAGCAGAGGGACACGTTTTTGCTGGACTTTCTGCCCTCCTGACCCTTATTTTACAAATATAGAGACCTGAACTGTGAGCAAACATTGTTTCAGCCTAGTGACACTCTTTGCTGACTACTCCAGCCTGGAGTCATAACCTCACCCTGTTAATGAGGCTGATAATTGAAATCATTGTCAGCAACTTAGTTTTAAGTCAGTTAATTATTCTACTCTGAACAGAGCCCTTTTCATTAAAAAATCCAAATCCCCTCATTCAGGGCTTAATAAGGATAATTTGGAGATAAGTGCCCATATACACATATACATATACATATATTATTGGCATCCTCTTGCTCTAATAAATTAATATTTCAGATTTAAAAACTGGTGAAGGAGTTTGTTCAGACAGATAAAACATATTTAGTGGGTTTGGCCATTCTGACAGGCATTTCTTCAAGCACTTGGAGCAGAAACAACTTTGACTGTGGACAGCATAAATGCATTATTTAAAGTTGTAATAGCAGCAAAACCAGGTCATACTAAGAGAAAAAAGCAGAGTTAAAAATCTCTGTGTGAACTTAAATCAGGGTTTAATAAGAATTTGTCAGCTGGAGGTGACAGGAAAGAGACCCAAAGTGTGTTGGCTGATCTGATCATTTGGAGAATGACAGAGCTGCAGAATGGAGCTGCAAAATTCCAAGGACAAACCATGTGGTTTTCATAGTGGATACACTGATAAGTACGATTGTAGAACAGATAGGAAAATATAGAAAGAAATCAGAATACCAATAGTTGTGGTCATGGTTTCTGAAGAACAAAAACTGAAAGGAAAAAGGATACAGAACAAAACTTCCTGGGGTGATGAAATGAATGGATTATCTCTCTTATGAAAAGAGAACTTGGTTATGAAAATAGCCAGAGGAGAGCTGAGTGAACAGACGTTGGTGAATGCATCGAGAGCTGAGGGATAATTATCACTAAGGAGGAAGAGACAGTGAAAAAATAACTATTTATCATGGAGTCATGAATAAATTTAGAGTCAAAATTAGAAGGTTGCTCAGAAGAAGGAAGTTTCTGTTTAGAGGAATATGGGCCATTTTGAGCAGGAGTTCTTGAGAGTGGGAGAAGAAATTTTGTTGTTGGAAGGATCTGAAACTGTTGGGCTTGTTCTTTGCATGCTCTTTGTTTGGTAATGTCCCATAATGTTTCCATAATTTTCCTCCCTCATTGCTTCTCCCTCCCTCACATCCTCAGAACATTTCTCTCCCTTTTCCCCTCTGATCCCCTGGAAAAGGTTACAGAGAGATGACAAAAAGATGGAGCTTCCCAGTACTCCCCAAACCCTAACATTCCACGCACTGATTGTTATTTTTTTTTACCCAGTTCACACCACATAACTGTTGAAGTTGGGGCTGGAGAAGAGTTCTTCCTCCAGACTGGTAGGATTTAGATTTTGCTCATTTTTGCCTTCTTTCTGAGGTATGGACACAGCAGGCTGCTTAGATTTAGCTGGGGCTTTTATTGAATTTTTTCCTGCTATGTCAGGAAAGTGGCTTATGGGTTTCTTGGCAATAATTCTAGTTTTGGAGATTTTATTGTATTTTTTAAGTTTGTTAAGGAAGTTAGGGAAGTTTTATGGCTTCCATCAAGTGAAATACATGTTATAAAGTGTTTTACAGCTAAACATCTATGGCTTAGTAGCCTGGGATAGAAAATAGACTAGAATTTTTTCTGCTTAAATTAATGGAATTGGAGGATTTTAGAGATTTTTTTTAAACTTATTTTCATCCAGACCACCTAATATCCCCTCTTTCACTATTCCTTTTATCTGTAGAGCTCTGAGCTGGAAGACTTTCAGATTTCTTTGTATTATTCTGTCTGATACCAAGATTTTCTACGTGGCTCCATTTCAATCTCCAGTACAAGTCTGACAAACTGGTTTGAAGATCTACATTTGTTGATCAAAAAAGAATGAAAGGTAAGCATTTTTCAGTTTTGTTTTGTTATGACAAAGCTTTGTTTCCTGTTTTCTGTGGCACCTGTGATACTTGTTAAGGACGGTGAAATTTCTTGTTGCCAGAGGTTCTTTTTTACTAAGAGGTGCAAAAAATCTAAAAACAGAAAGAAGGGAATAATAAGGTCAAAGTGGAAAGATTTTTGTGGTTAACAATTATCTCAATATTTCCTGGGAATAGGATGTGAGATTTTCTATCAGTTATTAAGATGGGAAGGCAGGTGCAAGACTCAAATTTGGGTGGAAGCAGTGGAGATTGACACATTTGTGCTGCCCAGAAAGCTGCCTATAAAACTCATGAACAGAGTTGCTGGAATGATAACAATTTTCTTTTGGAAAACACTAATATTTTTTAATCTGTCACTTCTACAGTGGGATTTTTCTCTGTTTTGCTGAAGGACAAGGAAGCAGAATTTAAAATATTTCTTGTTATTCCAGCAAGTAGGACACAGATTGGGAATACCAGGAATAACAAGACAGCCTCTTCCTTTGATGTTGCTCTTGTTAGATTTTTATGGGAAAGCAGTTTGAGAGTTTGGTACTGATGTCAAGCAAAATAAATGAATTTTCAATCCAAAGCCAATGAAAGTGGTAGGCCCTGCAGTAGATCCTACAGAGCACCCTTAAGTTCTTTTTTAGGAAAACAGGCTGAATGCTTTGGGGTGTGCTAGCTCAGAGCAGGGATGCAGTAAAAAACAGAAAGCCCTTCTCAAACACATGTGCTCCATCAAGGCAGCTCAGCCAGGAGGTGACAGGACCAGGAGTTACCAAGGTGAGATCATCACCCTGGATATTTGAGTTGTGTTAGAAAGCACCACCCTGAGGTGTTTCTCCTGAAAGCTTTGAGCAGAAAGAGTCCAACAGCTGAGCTGATGAACTGCAAAATACTGAATGGCTGTAAAATTCACAAACATTGCCTCTGTCCTGACTGCATTCAGCTGCCAGCTCCTCCTCACCCAAGGACTTGCTCTGTATTTGTGGTGGTATTTGCTGGGTGTATCGATATTTTCAGACAGGGTACCACACCCAGGTGGCTTAAGAAAATAAAATAGATCTTTTCTTCTTCCAGATCAGTAGTAAAGTGTGGAAAGCTGCATCTTTTGAGGAAGAAACCACATTTTCCTCTGTTCTGTGAGACAGCAGGAAATTGTGCTCTACAGTGTTGGAGAAATCCAGGAGAAGAGGAAAGCACAGATCTTTTCTTCATTATCACTAAGAATATTTCAAATATTTCAAATCCATAGCCTGGTCTAAATCCAGATTGTGCCTAAACCAGAAGGTTGCCAATTAGATGTATTTGTCAATGCTTTCTGCAGGTTTCCTTCAGGAGAGAGATTTTGGATATTGAGGCAGTGTTTGGCTGGGACTGCTGCATCCAGGCCAGGCTCTCAGATGCAGCCAGAGCAGCCTGTATTTAGAAGATGAAAGGAAGAATCCTTCTGCCAGTGCAGATCTGGCACTCACCATTTGTCATTTTTTACAAGCAAGAGAGACTTTCATGAGTCTAATAGTAGGACTCCATTAAAATAACTGATACTTCTTGCTGAGTGAATGTACCAAAATTTTGAATGCAGGGATTCACTTTGACCAACTGAATTTGTTCATTTTATTGANTTCAGGAGAGAGATTTTGGATATTGAGGCAGTGTTTGGCTGGGACTGCTGCATCCAGGCCAGGCTCTCAGATGCAGCCAGAGCAGCCTGTATTTAGAAGATGAAAGGAAGAATCCTTCTGCCAGTGCAGATCTGGCACTTACCATTTGTCATTTTTTACAAGCAAGAGAGACTTTCATGAGTCTAATAGTAGGACTCCATTAAAATAACTGATACTTCTTGCTGAGTGAATGTACCAAAATTTTGAATGCAGGGATTCACTTTGACCAACTGAATTTATTCATTTTATTGACCTTTTTTTTTCTTCTCTTTAATTATGAAATTTCTGCTTTGGGAATATTTAGCTGCTGCTTTTAATAACAATACAATGACATTCATTTCAGCATTTGTATTTATTTCTGTTTGAAGATATCTGTTTTTTTAAAAATGAACTTTTGGTGCATGCTGCATAATTTAAGGAAACACAAGGTATACATATAAAGTTGCTTGGAAAATTATTGCTTGTTCAGAAAAATTATTGGTTTTTTAATATTTGGGGGAAATTTCATGGTGTTGGTTTCCTGGTTTTGACTTTTAAAAAGCTTTAAAGGAAGTGTCTTTCTAACCTTCAGCTAGATCCTGTTCACTTTAGAGATTGTTAACAGGGAAACTAAAATAATATAATGTCACTTGAGAGGTTAAAAACGTTATTTCTTGAAAGATCAGATAGTTAAAAGCATTGTGTCATTTATATCACAGACAGGTGTCTCCTTAAGATATTTGGCAGACAGTAGGAGTATAATCAGCTTTAATTTAGAGGGGTTTTTTAGGTTAAAAGGCACGATATAAACAGTAATGATCAAATCAACAACTTGATGTCCTGGACAGCTTGTACTTTGATTGATCCATGACAGCAGAACATAACCTGTGTTCTGCATTGTTCCTCTGCACTGTGGTTACATTTACATTTCTCAATAAAGACATTAATTGAGGTAAAATCAGCCATTATGTTCTCAGCTCTCAATGCACGTGGTTAAACTATAAAATCTCCACAGAAGGTTGCATTTTCTTGGACAGGAGACCACAAACTCATTTCAGCCAGACTTTTTAACTGGTGAGGAAACAGGTTCCCACCCCCATGGCCTGGATAGCGTGTGAACAGCCCAAATTGATGAGCAGCCTACGAAACATTTCTGTGCCTCTCCCTTGCTGCACTCAGCAACTGCCCTAAACCAGGGTTTTTAAGAAGAAAAGAGGTGCAAAGAAGACAAAATAGTTGTGTTTCCACAAAATGAACCCAGACTTTCTACCTCAGGAATAATCAGGCTTTTTACTCAGGCTGATATTTTTTTTCCCCTCCTAGCTGGAGATATTAATTTTTTGTATTAATCTGTGTAAGCAAGTATTAATCTCACAGAACATGTCTGGAACAAAGAGTGAGACAGAGACAACACCCAGTCAGGACAGGTTTCCTTTAGAGAAGCTCTAATTAATAGTCTCATTACTTTTCAATCTGGGCTTCTCTCCCTCTCAGAGGGGAAGCAGTGAAGAAGGGAAGGTCTCAGACACTACAGTGACAAAAAAAAATGCTGGAAAGGAGAGGCTTGGCTGTCGTGTGTGTTAGTGATGCATCAGTGTGCCTCGAAATTGATGCTGATGTAGCTAGGAACGGAACCAAAGGCTGGTGCCAGAGGTGGCATATTTATAATGAGAGTAAATGAAGGGGCTCATTAGTCTCACAAATGGTGAAGAGCTGCCTGTTCCCTCTCTGATTATCTCTCCTCCATCTCCATTAGGAGGGAGTGCCTGCAAAGGGGCGGGGAAGAAAAGCAAACCAGGTTTGGGCTGTGAGCTGATCTGCATAGCCCTACTGGGAAATTAATGAACATCCTGGGCACTCCTGCTCCAGGCTCCCCCCAGCCCCAGATAAACACCCAATTCCATCCAAACCTAATGGAAACAAAATATTATCAATTAAGCCTTTATATTTGCCTTTGATTGGGAAGGAAAAAAGAGAGGACCATTCCCCCCCCCCCAAGTATGCAAGAGCTCTGTGGGAAAAAAAAAAATAAAAGAAATAAAAAGCATTCTGGAGTTTGTTCTATTTAATTCAACTGTTTGATGATCTGTGGATGTGGGGCAGGTCAGAACATGCAACAAAGCCATCCTGGGTGTGATTCACCAAAACAGAAATGAGTTTTGACCCAGAGTGGCTGGAAGACTGTGCAAATGACCCTTGGATATGTCAGGATGGCACTCAATAAGTAATTGCAAACATTTTTTTTTCTTTTACATTTTTTGTTCGGAGACAAGCCGGGCAAATACTCCATCCTAATCCCAACACTGAGCAAATAGTAAAAGCAGCCTTTGCTGCTGGTGCTGGGAGAAAACATTCAATTAAGTTGCTGCAGTGGCTTAGTGACAGCAGCCTTTCACCTCTGGAAATGCAGCCTCTGGTTATCTGTCTCGGGTCACTAAAGAAAATGTGTTGATGTTCTCAGGCTAAGCCCCAGGGCACATTTTGCTCAGAATCACCAAATCACAGGATAATTTGGAGCTTTTGTCCCTGTGTACTCAGGAAAGGTCTAGGCCTGGACAAAAAAAAAAGCTGAAATTCAAGATTAGAATGTGTTGAGAAGCAAGCAGCTTCCCAGAAAATTAAGATGCTGACATTCCCAGCAGCTTAATTGACATTAGATTAACTAACGTGTCAAAGGCTAAAGAAAACTACAGGCAACACAATGATGTATGGATTTGAAGCCCAGATGTTGGGAGCAGAGGGAGCGTTCATAAATGGTGGAAAAATCAGGTGGACAGGGATTTTAAGCAGCTAGAGAAGCAAAGTCTGGCTGCCCTTAGGCCAGAGTGGTGATGCTTGCAGCACCTGCACTGGTTCTGGAATTTCTACATCATTGTGTGATAGAGGGACCCACCTTACTCATCCAGTTATTCTCTGCCTGAGTGGAGAAAAATGTCAAATGCAGGAGTGGGAGGGACAGAAGAGTTATATCCATCAATCACCACCACCATGCATCATCCCCATGCCTCAGCCCTTCCCAGACTGAGGCAAGGGGTGGAGGGGCTGCAGGGATGGCACCCCCAGGCTGCCACTGCTCACAGGGAGCAGCTGGGACTGCTGCTGCAAACACCCAGCGTGGTTTGGGAAGTGTTTGTGGTTCCCTGAGGTCCTGGTGGGAGTCTTCTCTTCAAAGTGAGCTCATCAAGAGTGGTTAGCGACTTTCTGGCTTTAAAGTCATGTTTAGAGCAAACAAAAGTACTGAACTAACAGGGAACCTTGTTCAAAGGGCAGGAGCTCAGGGATGCTGGGGTGAGGCAGAGCCAGCTGGAGAGCAGATACTCCCAAATTCTTGGGGCACTTCTTCTCTCCATGCTCACCTCCTGCCTCAGCAGCTTTCAGCATCTTTCTGGCTTGCACAGACACCTGCACTGACCCTGTGGGTCTCTGCAAAAGCCACCTTATTTTGTCACTTCTGACCCTTGGCTCCCTGCCACGGGCCAGGCTCACCAGGCTCTCCCAATTTTGTTGCAGCTGGACCCAGCACCCTACACCTGCCAGACGCCTCAGCAGGTGTTATATTTAAAGGGAAGAGAGGAGAAAAATCCTTTTTTTTCTCCACAGGGTTGCACCTAATCCAAACAGCAGCCAGACCTCTTCCAGCTTGGAGCCTTTTGTCTCTCCTGAGTGTTTCTTCATCCACCAGTAAGTGCTCAGTGGGCAGGGGGAGGTGCTGACCATGCCTTTGTCTGGGTTCAAAGCTGACCAAGGTTCCTCTAAATCAAACTGGCTTCCACTCTGTGCTTAATTCTTTTTCCATCACTTTAGACCCAGAATGTTCTCGTTTTCTAGACTGATAAACCACAGAGAGGCAGCCAGGTAGAGCCAGAGGACTCTTAAAATGACAGGACTGTGTCCCTTGTCTCAATTTACTCACAGGATTGAAATTTATCAAGCTTTTCTAGCTGTGGGATGTCCTTCAAGGGTCTCTGTTTCATTTATTTGATTTTTCAGTAGTGGAAGAAAAATCAGTTTATATGTTGGTATATTACAGTGTGCAGATATAAGCTGGAAAGCAATATAAAACAATCTTGGGATTGCTTTTTATGACATTAAGATTCCCAAATCTTTATAATTCAATTTTTTCCCCATGATGTCTGAAAATGTTCTGGTGTTTCCCTTTCCTTGGGGAGCCTAGCCCTCTCTCCCCATGCTATGTACTGCTTTTATTGAAATTAGAGGCCACAGCAGCTGATTACTCTTAGGGGTGAATTTGAGTGGAATTTTGAAAGGAGACACCGGTGCTTTCCAGCCACTCTAATGGCTGGATTTACCCTTTCCTCTGGATGTGAGGTGTGGGAGAAGCAGGCTATTAATGCAGTTCCTCATTAAGCAATTGTAATGGGAAGCTTTTAAAACTTGCCAGCCACTCTCACATCCCAGCCCCTTCCCAATGACCCGATTTTGACGTACAGTAATTTGTGCAGAGGAAGCACTCTGGAGGAACCTGGCACTGTGGGAAGGAGGGGACCTGACTTGAGCATGATTATCATCTCTGACCACAGGTTGTCAGCAAACAGCCTTTAGAGTTTAATTATATGATGGAGTTTGCCGAGGAGTGTGAAAGACAAAAGAACAAATAAGTGATGGAAAGCGATTTTTCCCCCCTCCTCTGCTTTACTCTGGGGCTGCCATAATTAAACTTAAAGTGCTGCTGCTTTGCTGGAAACGAAGTTAGGGAGGTGAATTGTAATTGCAAACACTGTTTGCTCAGTCACTCTTGGCAACAGCATCACGTTAACTCCGCCTTTGTGTCTCCTGTGAGTCCTCCAGATTGACAAAAACATCTTTTCTTATCCAATTTGTTATCACTGACTTCAGAAAGTCATTAAAGAATATCAGTGGAGCAGATTGGGATCTGGATTGAGGAATCAATTATTGCCAGGAAGTACTTTTGCAGACACTAATTATGCCTTGACTGACATTTACGGGATTCCTTTAATGGGATGTGTGGTCAGTTTTTAAAGGCACAGGGCAGACACTAGTGCTGTGGGTGACACCCCCTGTTTTTTTGTTGCCTTTGTGTCACCCCTTTCTGATATTTTCTGCTGTGTGCCACCCCATGCTAGAACAGATGTGTGCTGCCATAACCATAAAATATGAAAGTTTGAAATCTCTACACATTGCGCATTTTCATATACGTAAAAATAGTCATGGGGCTGTTGGTTTAGCCAGGATTTAAATGTTTCCCTGGCTCCAGGTAGCCAGGACAGGCTCCATTTAGCAGGATGGCTCCTGCCTCTCGTGGCTGCTGTGCAGATTGCCAGTGACAGATAGATTAGGTCTCCCCAGGAAGGAGCTGATAGAAATCCGACAGGTGTGGATGGGTTTAGACGTCTGTGAAAGAGAGAAAGGCCACAGGGTAAGCAATCCTGCTCTGAAAGATGGGAGCTGCTCCAGAGATCTGTGACAGCAGCAGCCTAGACAAGGATAATTTAATAGTGGGAACACAGAGATGGGCCAGTGTCAGGGGACTGTCTCAGGCAAGGTGGGGACAGGGCTGGTTGTGTTGGAACTTTTTGCTTTATCTCTGACTGCAAAGCACTGTCAGGGTGATTGTCCATGGAGACAAACTCTGGATCTTTCTGCTTTATGTGGCCCCAGCTGGGAACACTGCTCAAGTTTAAGTTAAACTGCATCCCATTCCCAGCCTCCCCTCTGTCAAATATTGCTCAGGTAAATATTGATGGGTGGATTTGTGTTTATTTTGAGCCCTTCCCACTCTTAAAAGGCATAACAACTAAATAACTGCCCTTACTGTAGGCAAAACCTCTTTGAAGAGAATGCTCAGCAGCCCCATGCATCCCCCCACCACCAAAAAAAAAAAAACAAAACCCACCAAAACAACAAAAAACCACCCCAAACCAACAAAACATCCAAACACCCAAGGCAAAGATTGTGAAACGATGGTAAAAAAATGTAAGAAACTGGAGAGGAATTCTCAGTAAAGAAAGAAATAAAGGAATTGTGGATTGTGTCAGGGTAGATGCAATCAGTATAATTTTAGTAAGAACTAAGGAATTCCAGTGCTCTTTTATGTGGCCAACATCAAAATTATCTACAATAATTGTTTGGGGGACTTGTACAGAAAAATTTAAGTCAATAATTTCTAACTCTTTAGGACTCAAATCTCAAGGTTTTGCATTTGCTTTGGTTGCATTGCTGGTAGTTAACTGTAAAAGCATTTATGGCATAAATCACAGATTTATATTTCTTATGGTACATGTAAACCATCCTGAAAAGTCATGTCATGGGTTTTATTTATTTGACCCAATTTCTAACACTGTGCACTGAAATGCACTTTTAGTTGTCTATGATTAAAAATCAGGCTCTCAAGTAATCAACATAGAGACAGAAATGCTGCTCAGAGCAGTTTAGAATATTGAATTTAAGGTCTATCTCTATTAATAAGATATGGACCTGAAATTTAGCTGTCTGAAGATAGATTATCCATCATATAAGTGCCAAATAAAAGGGAAAAGACCTCATTTTAGTTCTGTAAAAAACTGACATGAATAAAACAGCTGTTCTCCATGTAGTGACTCCCCTAAACCAAGCATGGTGAGTGCTGCTTAATGAAAATTCCCAACTTTCTCAGCCTGTCTTTGTAGGGAAGTTCCACGTCCATGGTTTCCAGCAATGATTCAGCTGTGGAGGGGTTCTTCAAATCTCTTTATGTCCAGTAAGTTATGATCAATTTTACATATCCTTCAATACAGATAAATATTCCTCCTGGACTTGTAAGTGAAAATTATACTCAAATTCTGAATGAAATCAAATTAACCCTCAAATGTTTCTAATGTATCAGCATAAATTGTATTTTTCCCCTAAACCACAAGTAAAAATCAGGGATGCAGGATCACTCCTCATCAATTCTCAACCTCAAGAAATCCAGCATCTCGCCTTTGGGATAAATGTTTAGTTCAGTGCCTACCCTTGACTGTGTGATTCTGAGGCCTG
>VWYP01028214.1:0-13695 GCA_013400435.1 Pycnonotus jocosus | reverse complement strand
CGACCCCCCCTGGCTGTCCCCTCCTGGCAGGGAGTTGTGCAGAGCCACAAGGTCCCCCCTGAGCCTCCTTTTCTCCAGGCTCAGCCCCTTTCCCAGCTCCCTCAGCCTCTCCTGGGGCTCCAGCCCCTTCCCTGGACACGCTCCAGCCCCTCAAAGTCCTTCTAGTGGGGGTCCCAAAAGAGAGAGTGCAGAGGTTTTCCTCCTGCCTGGCAGATGTGGCCACATCTGGGCTTCATCTGTCACCTCTGGATCAGACTGAGGGCTCTCACCTGTTGTGTGTCCTGACCTCCAGGCTGGCAGTGTCCTCTCAAGGTTTGAGATTTATCTGATCCCCATCCCAAGCAGAGTGGTTTGGGAAAACCCCGGGGGATCTCAGATCCATCCCACAGGCAAGGGGCTGTGAATTCCCACCGACCTGGGGGCCAGGATGGAGCTGCCATCACCTTTAGTCACAAGAAGTTGTGCAAAGCCAGATTTTAAGGACTAACAGAAACAAATCCAGGGCAGAGCTGGAGACTGGGAAGATCAGGAGTGTGGAGGCTGTTGAATGAGCCTGGAAATGCAGCCCTGGGGGTATTGGTCAGCAAGGTAAATTGGTTTTGGTTTTACACCACCAGCTCAATCACCCCTGCCAGCCTTACACAAAAACCTTCAATTTTCTCTTCCTGAGCTTCATCTCTATTCCTTGTCTCACACACTTTGCCCAAACAACAGGAATAAATTATTCCATGGGATCTCCACTCCCATCTTTAGACATGACAGCAACAAAGGCACTTTCTCACAGGCTTGGCGATGCACACAGATAAACTCGAATTACTGCTGAACAAAAAACCACACACAAACCTTATCTGAGGAGCTGCAGGACCTCTGGAAATCATGAACTGCTCAGCAGCAGTGGTTCAAGCTCCTTGTTTTCCTAGGAGCATTAATATTTAGGTCTTCCTGCCTGAAACATTTGGAAAGCCTCGTTAAAAACGTTGTCGGACAAGCCAGGCTCCGCAGTGTCTGTTTGGAAATCCAGCCCTTACAGCACAGGAAAAACCACACATGGGGCAAGGAGGGATAAAATCGACTTCAAAAGGAGCAACTGAGGGTCTCAGCACCACCCCGGTCCCCAAGTGGATCAAGCGAACACAGGATGCACCAAGATTGTGTTGGAGAAAAACAAGGAGCAAGGCATGGCACTAATTAACAGCTCTGAGGAGGCAGCAAGAGGGAATTTGTACTGAGTTTGTGCAGCTTGAGTTGAGGTGAGGGGTGGTCAGGGGATGTGTCAGACTGTAGGACACTCCAGAGGGTCAGCCCACCCTCCTGATGACCCCCATTCAGAGCAGCAAGGCTTTCTGGCCTCAAAACCCCTTTTCAGAGGCTGATTTCTCACCATGACACATCACTGAGCGTTGAAGTGGTGATTTGTACCCAGCTGGATCAAGAGACCCTGGAGTTTTCTCCCTGGCAGCTGGGAAAAGTGAGCACACACCTCTGAATCCTGTTGGAACCACAAACTCTGCAGCTGCTGTTGGAATCTACAGCTCAGCTGCTGAGCAGGAAGGGGCAATATCAGATTGGAGATTTATATATTCCAGAGGGTCATAAGAACATCAGAATGAGGAGTTTCCATGTCAGGAACAGACCTGCATCCTCCAGGGACTGCTGCTTGTGCCATGGGCAGGGACACCTCCCACTGTCCCAGGCTGCTCCAAGCCCCAAAGTCCAACCTGGCCTTGGACACTGCCAGGGATCCAGAGGGCAGGGCTGGATGGGAGATTGGGCAGGAATTGTTCCCTGGCAGGGTGGGCAGGCCCTGGCACAGGGTGCCCAGAGCAGCTGTGGCTGCCCCTGGATCCCTGGCAGTGCCCAAGGCCAGGTTGGACTTTGGGGCTTGGAGCAGCCTGGGACAGTAGAAGGTGTCCCTGACATGGCAGGGGTGGCACTGGAAGGGATTTAAGCTCCTTTCAATCCAAACAATTTCATAATTCTGTGGTTCCAGAGCTGTTTCTGCCATGTCTCATTTTTCACAGAGCCATGGAATGCCCTGCCTTGGAAGGGACCCACAAGAATTCCTGCTCCTGCTCCTGCTCCTGCTCCTGCTCCTGCACAGGACCACCCCAAACCTTTTGTGCTCTTCAAGCTGGTGCTTCCCTAAACCCTTGCAGTCCTGCAATCCTCCCAGCTGTGCAGTATCTGCTCCAAACCCTCACTCCACACTCCTGCAGCATCCCACATTCCCAACTTTCCCAAATCCCCAGCACTGGGATCGCTCCAAGACTGATTTGTTTGGGAATGTTCCTGGATTTTCCTCACGTTGGCTGCACCCCCAAACTACGACCAGCCCTCCTAAAAGCAGGTTTGTGGCTGTCCACAGCTGCTGTTCCTGTTCCTATATCCACCTTGGACACCTCTATCCTGAGCCCAGCCATACTCAAGACACAGGATTTGGAGTGAGAAAGGGGGAATTGAGACCAGGCCACTCCCCAGCATAAAAACCAGCTGCTCTGGGGACTTCCAGGCACACATGGGCTGCTGTTATCCTCAGTGGGACTTTTTGGGAAGTGGAGGCTCATTAACATCAGGGCAGGCTGCAGCATCTGGCCACAAGAACATCAATTAGCTGCCTACCAAGTTATCCAGCAGCAGCCAAAGGCAGACTTCCAGCACTCAGACCAAATGGGTTTGTAAAAGGAACAGGCTACAAGTTCAGGCAGTCGGTGCCAAGTCAACTCTGTGTTCACCAGGTTTGCTACAAGGAACAGAGGAAATGGAGGTTTGGCTTTCTAACAAAGGAACATCCTTTGGGACCTAAAGAAAGGGAAAAAAACCCTCATTTCCTGTCTGCCACTTCAACTCAGGATGCAGAGCTGGGCTGGAGAAATCTTTATTCCCCCGGAAAAAAAAAAAATGACACTGCTGTACTTACCCTTCCCTTCCTTCAGTCATTGCATCTTTCTGCATCCAATTTCCATCATCTCTGCTGAGGCTGCTGTAATTGGAAACAATTCCAAAGGAAACACAGAGGAGTTCCCCCGGAGTGGTGCTGTCAGTCAAAGGCGTTCCAGCAGCTGGGAGCACCTTGGAGATGCTCCCAAGCCTTGGGAGTTAAAGGCACCCAGAAGTGATCTTTAAAAATAAGGAGACTACCCAAGGTGAAGAAGGATTCTGCAGCAAAAGACTGAGCTGAAGCTACTCCCAGTGAATCCCAGGGTTTGGTTTGTCCCTTTTCATTTTCAGCAGGATAATGGGATCTCATCCCTGGAAGAAATGAAACCCACAGCCAAAGCCTTGACTGCACACACGCTGCTGACACAGCTGCCACGATTTGGGTGCTGAGCTCACTGCTCTTCACCCTTCCCTGTTCTCCAGCTCCTCTCACTGGCAGTGGGATTTTTGGAGAAAGCAGAAAGCTGCCCCAAAGGTAGGAAAAAAGTGGGATTTTTGTCACTGGCTTGAAGCAAAGACAGATCAGCCCCAAACTTTGAGATGCCCCAGAGATGTAGCCACAGTTTAAAACCTCCTCATTACCAATCATCATCATCACCATCATCATCAACATCAGCCTGCTCCACACAGAGTTTCTGCCCAGGGAATATTGGACAACCATTGCCAAACTCCTTATCTGATAGCATGAAAAGGCAGGAACAGCAGAGAATCATGGAATAAATCATGGAATGGTTGGAGGGGACCCCAAGGCTCATCTCATTCCCACCCCTGCTATGGGCAGGGACACCTTCCACCACCCCAGGCTGCTCCAAGCCCTGTCCATCCTGGCCTGGAGCACTACAAACACCAATGCAGGACCAATATTCTGCCAATCTTGTGGTTTTATTAATGCCTGATCCCAAATTAAACCGAAGGAATCAAATGAGGCTTTTAAACAAACTTACATCAGGTTTAACCTGGTGAACACAGAGCAAACCTGGCATTGGGTGCACGAACCTGCAGCCTGTTTCTTTCACAAACCAATCTGGGTTTCTGCAAGGTCTCTCTGTGGGTTTCACAGAGCAAATACCAACAGAAAACTGTGTCCTAAGCACGATTTCACAGTAAATTCAATGAAATTTTGCTTAATCATACATAAGCCTGAAGGGATAAAAGCAAACCAGCCCCAGGCTGGCTGGGCAGAAACAGGGCAGACACTGAGAGGGATCTCATCCAAGCAGGAATTTATTTGGGATGGATTAAAAGCCTCAGAGAGTGAAGGAGGAGAATCAGCAAACCCCAAAGAAAGCAGAAGGCAGCAGTGAGCAGCTCCCTGCCAAGGAGCACAGACAGGCTCCCTGCGTGTGCACTGCCTGGAAAAGGAGGGCTGGAATTTGTGAGCGTGGAGATAAACTCTGGATTATCCAAGGGGATCCAGCAGCACAGCCCCAGTCTCCCAGGGGTTGGGGAGCACAAAGTTTAAAATCAACAGCAGTGAACTCACAAAAACTTCTGTAACAGTCCTGTGGTTAAATCAGAACCATTCTGCAGCAATCCCAGCTTTTCCACTTTAAAACAATCCTGCCTGTGCCTGCTTGGTGGCAAGCAGCAGTGCCAGTGTGGGGTGTGTGGGAAGGCATTCCCAAAGAACGTGGAGAAGGGGAGCAGTTTGGGACTGTGCTTTCATAGTCTTGCAAAAAACCTCAAAGTTCAGGGATCTGTGGAAAGGATCCCAGACTGGTTTGGGTGGGAAGGGACCTCAAAGCCCATCCAGGGACACCTTCCACTGTCCCAGGCTGCTCCAAGCCCCAAAGTCCAACCTGGCCTTGGGCACTGCCAGGGATCCAGGGGCAGCCACAGCTGCTCTGGGCACCCTGTGCCAGGGCCTGCCCACCCTGCCAGGGAACAATTCCTGCCCAATCTCCCATCCAGCCCTGCCCTCTGGCAGTGGAAGCCATTCCCTGTGTCCTGCCCTTGGAAATAATCCCTCTCCATGTTTTCTGTCCCTGCAGGCACAAACCTCTCCCAAACTCTGTGTCCCAGGATGAGATCCCAGGCTACAGCCTGACCCCACACTGCTGCTGGTGGAGCAGAATTCCATGAAATATCCATGAGCAGCCTGACTCCTCTTTGGCTCTGGGCTGCCCTGGAGAAGCCCATCCTGAAGTACAGCTTGCAGCTGATAAAGAATTTTGATTAATTTTGATTAATTTTGATTAATTTTGATTAATGTCAACTAAAGTCATTTACACCACGGAGAACCTGGAACAGTTGCTGTCTTCACTTTATAAAAAAATAAGAGAAAATTTTGCATTCCACCATCTGACTGTGGAGCAGGCAGCTGGGATTTGACTGGGGATTTTGACACACTGAACTCTCTGTGCCTGATCCTTGCAGAGCTGTTGGATAAACAGAGGTTCTTTATTAACAACAACACAGACAACCCTTGGAAACCCTCTTGGAACAGGAGCTGTCCAGACACACACCGAGGTTCATTCCCACCCCTTGCTTCCAGGGGGAACATGCCAAGGGTTTGGGAGTGCATCAGCCAACGAGGATGAGGGGAAACTTGAGACAGCTCCCGAGGGAATAATCTGATGATGCAAGAGATGCACCATTAATGAGGGCTTAGCTGGAAGCAGCTCGAGAAGCTGATGTCAAGGACTGCAGGAAGCTTTTTCCAGCTGATTCATACGGATCTGGACCTCTGCACACAGAAATCCTCTTGCACCCTGTTCATTAATCCAGCTCCAGCTTGTCCAAGCCCTCAGCTGCTCCCAGGAGCCGGGAGTTTGGCAAGACTCGGGCTGATGCTTTGGGCTTCTTCACTTTTTGTTGAAAGAAGAGGGGAGAGATTTTTTTTTTTCTCGCTACAATTATGCAGTTCAACTCCTTTTATTTATCTCTGCCCATAAATCAGAGTGATTTGGGGTAGGAAAGGCTTTACACTCAGAAATTGAGGCTTTTATTTAGGGGAGACCCCTAAATTGGTGATACTTTTTTCTCAGCTAAACTGGAGTTGTTTAGCCCACACAATCCTCTTAGTGTAGGACAGGCGTTTTCTGCATCACCTCCAGTTGCTGCCAGAAGATAAAACAGTGCACCCCAAAGCTTAATTTTGCTGTGGTTATAAAAATCTGGGCTGGCCAGTCGGATTTCTTTCCTGGGTGATGTGGTGGATGCACTTCAGAGCAGAGTTCTGTATTTACCAGGGGAAAAGGAGAAAAAAGGGAGCATCCAGTGCCACCCCTGCCATGGGCAGGGACACCTTCCACTGTCCCAGGCTGCTCCAAGCCCCAAAGTCCAACCTGGCCTTGGGCACTGCCAGGGATCCAGGGGCAGCCACAGCTGCTCTGGGCACCCTGTGCCAGGGCCTGCCCACCCTGCCAGGGAACAATTCCTGCCCAAGATCCCAATAATCCTTCTCTCTCTCAGTTTTAGCCCATTCCCCCTCGTCCTGTCACTGCAACACTTTTGCCTTTCATATTCAAAAATAGCCCTTTTTTTTTTTTTTGCTTTATTTCTTGCCTCTCTCTTCCCCAAAACAAGAGATTTTGTAACTCCCCATGCTTGGCCCAGAGGACAAAAGTGATACGAGCAATAGAGTTTGGGTTGAATCCTTTTTTCCAACACGAAAGTACTGAAAAAATGCACTTTAATAAAAAATAAATGAATAAAAAAGAGAGAAGGGGAAGGTTTTGATGGATTCTATTCCACCCTGATTGATAATTCAGACCTCAGAGGTCTGAAGGCCTTGAAGTTTGCTACAGTTTAGGATCACACATCAGATTTGGCTGCTCTGCCCTAGACCCGAATCTGCTGAGGCAGCTCCCAGAGGATTTTTGCTGCCTGTAAAACACCTCCTCCTCCTCCTCCTCTCCCTCTCCAGCCCCACAAGATCAAAGTATAAGGAACAAATGGAACTATTTCTTTACAGCTTCAAGGTAAAACCTAATTCGCTGTAAAGCTGCAAAAAAGCAGGAGCTTTTTGAGGAGCTGCTCTTGCCTTGGTTCCTGCACCAGGAGCTGGAGGGATGAAGGGAGAGCATCCACACAGGGCAGCAGGAGCTGTGAGGTGGCAAAACCGGGCTCAGATTTCAGGGAATAAAGCAAACTTGGAGCTGTGGGCGTTTGCCCTTTGGGATTTCTCATCTCCAGCCAGGATGCAGTGAAGATCAAAAGGTCCCTAATCCCAGGTTTTTTGGCTCAGGGAGCAGACAGGTCTGAAGTCAGCCTGGATAAAACAGTTCCTGAGGTCAATTCCTGCACTGGCAGGTTAAGGGTGGGTGGGAGGAGATGGAGCACATCTTTGGGATCTGCTTTACCAGAAGGAAAACAATTACAGGTGTGGCTGTGGCTGGAAGGAAAAAAAAAACCAAAAAACCCACCTTAATAAAATGGAAAGGCAATGGGAAAGCCCCCCATGTAGTGATAAAAAGCACGAACTGTGAGAGGCAGGGAGCAGGACAGGTGCTGGAAGCTGCTTTTCTTGGCAGCATCTGCTCCTGCCTCACCTCAGCTGCTCTGGTTGATCCCTTCTGCCAGGAACACACAAAACCTGAACCCAAATCAGAGCCAGTCACAGCAAATATTCCCAGAAAGAGAAAGGGAACACCCTTCAATGAGTCCAAAAGCAGACAATCCCTGATACTGCTCAGGTTCCTACAAGGATTGCCTGATTTTGGTCATGATTGAGCCCTTCCCATTTATTCTGCAATAAAAACTCCTCTCATTCCACCCCAAACTTGCTGTCAAGGACTTGGGAATAAAATTTCTATTTTACAACATCTGGGTGGTGAAGAATTAAAAGGGAGGATCTTTAACCTGACACGTTACCAATGCAGGATTTTAGACTGAAATGTATTTTAGACAAAGATGTAATTTAGACTAAATATGTGCTCAGGATGAGGAACTTGGATTATCAGGCTTCTTTATGGGGTTTGATGCATTTCCATGGTCCCCAGGGAATATTTCTCTGCACCAGACACACTCATACACAACAGGATGGAATGTGCTGGTTTTTGCATGGAAAAAAAAAAATCCCAATTTGGCCATTTTCTAGGGAGGGGTTTATTTTCAGGTATTGCCCAAACACCACTCACAACAAAAACCTGCAAACACACTTCCCAGGACACAACATTCCAGCTCTGGGGAAGGTCCACTGTCCTTCCCCAGCTTCACAGGGGATTTTTCAGCACCTTGTACTTGTGGTTTCCTACAGGACACGAGGCCAAAATCCAGATGGATTCAATTACCTGGAAACAGCCCCGGTACACTCCCATCCCTCTGGTTGTTGTGCCGTTGCTTTATGGCAGGGAAATGTGGGATTAACACAGCCCCACACCAATTCCAGGCCTGGAATATCGACCATGGCTCAATAATAGGATGGTCCTGACTGCAAATCCAAGGTCATTCCCATCCACAGGGAGATCATGACAGGAGCTGGAACAGCAAATCCAGAGAGAAAAGCCTTGAAAAGAGCCCTTAAAAATCTTTAAAATGTTTAAAGCCTAGCAAACACTGAGGGAGCAGTTAAACAGATAATTTATTATTATTTATTTAACATTAATCCCTGTTGTGTTGTGTCTTGCTGTTTCAATACTGTTGGAGTCAATTGGATATTCCTGCCACTTCCAACCCTGGGATGTTTTAGTGTCCTAGCCTGGCTGGATCACACCAGACACTGGTGAGGTTTTGGAGCATCTTTTAGGGCCTTTAAGCACAGAGGGGAGAGAAGAAAATGCTGCCACAGCTGTAACCTTTAGAACTGTGGGGGTTCTCCTGGTCCTGATGTTCAGCTTAATTTTTCTTATCAACAGCAAATTGTAATCACCAAAAAGAAGAAAAGAAAAGAAAATAATTACATATATATATATATACATATATATATGAAATAGCCCCAAAATACACAAAAAATATCTAAGATTTAATTAAGTAAGAAATAACTTCTCAGTCAGAGAAATTGCCTCTGTGGGTGGTTTATGGTGCATCACGGCCACAGAACTGCAGAGTCATGGAATGATTGGGGTGGGAAGGGATTTAAATCCCACCCAGTGCCACCTGTGCCATGTCAGGGACACCTTCCACTGTCCCAGGCTGCTCCAAGCCCCAAAGTCCAACCTGGCCTTGGGCACTGCCAGGGATCCAGGGGCAGCCACAGCTGCTCTGGGCACCCTGTGCCAGGGCCTGCCCACCCTGCCAGGGAACAATTCCTGCCCAATCTCCCATCTAAATCTCTTTTTGTAGCCTAAAACCGTTTCCCCTTCTCTTACCTGGGTTATTTTGCCCATCTGCCTCTTGCTCATTCCCCTTTCCCACTCCTTCTACATTCCTGTCTCATTTGAGATCAGTACCCTGAGAAATCCAATATTTGATCCCATCTCTCTGCAGAGAGATGCTGACACAATTTGGGATGATTTGAAAGCGGAATGATATTCTTGCCACGGATAAAACAGGAAAATTCGCTCCAAAAAACCTTGGGAAAAGCTCATTTTAGTGAATCTGGGAGCACAGTGAAGGAACTGGGGTCACTCCATGCTGCACATATCCATACATTAAACCCCAAACCTACACAAACCCCAAAGTTCACTTCCCCTGAGGCTTTTTTTTCCCAGAGTGGATCTCCCTTGGCATCTTCCCAAAATCATCCTCAGCTCCCAATCTACAGCGGTAGAAAAAGAATTCCGGCCTCCTCCTCCTTCCACAGCCAGCGATACAACACGGAGGAAATTCGGTATTTTAATGCAAACTTTGCACATTTCATGATCCCCCTCTAGTGACTTTTCTTGGGAATGCCACCACGGCTAAAACCGAGGACACACAACCGGACCTCAGCAATTCACTCCTCTTTTAAAGGACTGGGGTGTACAAAAGCCAAGGGGATTTTTTTCAAAGGAAAATAAAATTATTTTTCTACAGAAAAAAAAAAGGATTCACAAAGTGGAAAGTTCATTTCTCCCAGTTAAGAGCGGCTCATCCCAAGTTTTCCTCATCAGTGGTTTAATTCTGAATTCCCTTGAACAGATTTTTCCCTTGGCCTTGGCAGTCCCCTTGTGGGGTTGCATAACTCGGTGACACATTTCCCCTGCCCTGATTTCACGTG
Source organism: Pycnonotus jocosus (assembly GCA_013400435.1). Lineage (NCBI taxonomy): Eukaryota > Metazoa > Chordata > Aves > Passeriformes > Pycnonotidae > Pycnonotus > Pycnonotus jocosus. The sequence continues at coordinate 3,677 of VWYP01028214.1, read as the reverse complement.
TAACCTTCCAGCTGCCTCTCCTGGGGGAAGGAGGAGCTTGTTCTGAGCAGGAGAATCAGGTGTGAAACTCCCAGCTCTGGATGTCCTCAGAACAGAAAACTTGACCCAGGAGTTTTCCTAAATACAACATCTTTATGTGCAGACTCCAGAAATAATCTCAGCGTGGATGAATTTGGATATAAACCCGCCCAAAACCCCAAATCAGAGTTAATATCACTCTGGTTTGGAGAATTTTATTCTAATTATTAAACTTTTTTAAATTATTATTTACCAGGGTTTAAATTCACCAGGTGGGTTTAGGCCCCCTGACCTCAGTTTTATTCAGATGACAAAATTTCTCACACTGTGAATAGTGCACAGGGCGAGAAAAGGATAATATTTCCATGTGGAGAAACCACTAAATGTCCAGGAAAGCATCATTCCTCACATTAAAATATTCATTTTTGAGAGGTGACACCTGAGGCCAGGAGCCTGCACAGGATATTCCCAACTCCACAGTGAGGGAATGAACTCTTGGCTTCAAATCTCCATCAATCCCATGAGGTTGAAAATTTAATTCTTTTAAAAAGCTCAAACACTGCGTGGGTTATCCTGGTGGCCAGATCTGACTGGAAAATCCCTTGAAATTCCTAAAATTCCAGCGTGCAGTTTCTCTGGAATGCAGCAACTGTTGCTTTGGGATGATGCTTTATGATCTTTGGGATGTTATGGATGAAGGGACTTTTCCAAGGAACATTCTCTGGGAGCACAGTCCTTCCTGACCTTCCCAGCTCCAGTTCAAATTCTTGGGATCAGCTGGGGCATTTCAGGGCTGCTGGGCTGGGATCCTGACCCCAAAGCAAAGGTCTTGACCCCTCCAGGGTCTGGGCTGCAAGAAAGAAACCCCAGAACTCACAGGGAGCACGACCAGAGGAGGCCATGAGAACTCCAGCACTCCAATATCAGGGAATGGTTTGGGTTGGAAGGACCTCAAAGCCCATCCAGTGGGCAGGGACATCTTCCACTATCCCAGGTGCTCCAAGCCCTGTCCAGCCTGGCCTGGAGCTGATTTGGTTCATCCCAGCTGCCAGAGCAGGTAAAAGCTGCTCAGGTGAAGGCTGGGAGAGGGAACATTCAGGTCCATCCCATCCCATCCCATTATCCCATCCCATCCCATCCCATCCCATCCCATCCCATGGATCCCATCCCATCCCATCCCATCCCATGGATTCCATCCCATCCCATCCCATCCCATCCCATTATCCCATCCCATGGATCCCATCCCTCTCTAAATCCCTGCACAGAACCCTCTGGTCATTTTCCCAGACATTTTCCCACCAGCCCCATTCCCACTGGTCCGGTTTTATCCCATGCAGGTTGCTCCTCCCTGGATTTTGTTTGAAGTGACAGAACTGCTCCACTTTTCCCTCATTCCACTCTGCCTGTGCCGTGCATTTATTCCAGTTCCCTGACACAGGACAGGGAAGCAAATTATCCCTCACTCTGGCATTTGGGGCACTCAGTTCCAGGCTTATCCTGCACAATCCTGATGAGATCTGGTTTCACTGGCACAAAATGTCCTTTTTGACTGGGCTAAATTTATTCCATAGCATTCCACAATCTGTTTAGCTCTTGCTAAATAAACCCTTTCATCCCCTGTCCCTGCAATCACTGGACTTTGTACATGATCAATTCCATCTCAGAGATGGAAAATTATCTTGTTTCTGACTCCAGTAATTTTACAGAGGAACTGATGGAGTGATTCTCTTTTGGGAAGGAAAAGCAATTCTGCCTTGATTGTGTTAGCTCCTTCCAAACGTATTTTCAATTCTAATTTACTGCCTCTTTTGTGTCTTTCATACCTGTTGTTCCATTTTAAAAATGGTGGAAATTATATCAGAATCTGTCAATTTTTTTTTTTTTTTGAGATGAGCTGTGATTCCAAAATAACAAATAATTCATTATAAATTTTAGCACCAAACATGAGAAGAGCCAGAAGAAATAATAGTGAAATACAGTTAGGATATGGAATATCTGGGATGATTTCCAGCCAGATGAATACAAGGAATTCTGCCACATCCATTCCTGACAGAGGTGCTGCCAATGGGGTCACAGAACCCCAGATTTGTTTGTGTTGGAAGGGACCTTAAAGCTGATGTCATTCCACTGAAGATGCTTTCCACTACCCCAGATTGCTCCAAGCCTCATCCAAGTGATGAAATCCAGGGAGAATTATCCTAAAAACCAGTTAGGAAAGAGGTTCCAGCCCCATTTTGCAGCAGATATGGAAGAACAGGATGAATAAAGTGAATCCCCTGGTTCAATGCCACAACAGGAAGGGAGAACACCTTTATCTTCTCCCTTATCCCAAAGATCTGGAGTGGTTTCCAAAGTGCTCCATCGCTTTCTTGGAGTGTCTTGTGGAATTAACTCTTTTAAATGACTTTTTAAACCATTTGGGCCCACACCTTTGTGATCAAGGGTGTGTAATTGCCAGGTAAAAAGGCAGAAGCCCCAGGTTAACAAATTGCTGGATCATAAAACCGAGGATGTAATTCCCTCTGCAGGGATGGGAAAGTGCCTCTTTGGGAAGGTGGAACCACCCTGCAGAGGCTTCAGCCATCCCACTGATCAAGGGCTGATCACACCCACACCCCTGATAAGGAGCTGCCCTTATCAGGAAGAAGTTGCCACCTTTTCCCTGAGATCAAGGGAGATCCTCTCTTTCATGGAGGAGCTGTGAAAATGAGGCAAAGGGCTCAGCCCCACGCGATTTTCCCAGCAGGAAAACCAGGGGATGTTGTGGCAGGAGCACTGCGCAGGTGGAGGTTGGACCTTTTACACCATCGCAGCCTGGCCGTGTCTCTGACCCTCTGAGCAAACCCTGCCACATCCTGGTGTTTGTTCCCAAGGAAATCGGTCCTGTGGGACAGGATAACTCCAGAAAGAATTCTCCCTGGGGTTCCTGAGCACCTGGAGGGTTCCTCCTTCCCTTCTCCCCCACAGTGAAGCTGCAAGAGGAGCTTTGCACATCACCTAGTTAGGATCCTCTGCTTGCTCTCCAGTGCTGGATTTTCCATCCAGATGCTGTCCTGAAAACAGCACCAAACAATTCAGGTGTTTTTATAATGTAGATTTTCTGTGTGCTTTTTTACCAAAACACACATTATACCAATATCCACATTCATCAGTATAATCCCAGTGCAGTGCAGCAATGCTGATTAATGTGTGAACTGAGGTAAAAATCACGGAATTCTGGGATGGTTTGGGTTTGAAGGGGACTTTAAGATGATCTCATTCCATCCCTTGCCATGTCAGGGACACCTTCCACTGTCCCAGGCTGCTCCAAGCCCCAAAGTCCAACCTGGCCTTGGGCACTGCCAGGGATCCAGGGGCAGCCACAGCTGCTCTGGGCACCCTGTGCCAGGGCCTGCCCCCCCTCCCAGGGAACAATTCCTGCCCAATCTCCCATCTAAATTGCCCCTGTGTCAGTCTGAAGCCATTCCTTGTGTCCTGTCCCTCCAGTTTCTGTTGCAGATTCCCTCTCCAGCTTCCCTGGATCACTTCAGACCCTGGAAGGAGCTGTGAGGTCTCCACACAACCTTCTCCTTTCCAAGCTGAACATTCCCAGCTTTTCCTGCCAACATCCCAGCCCTGTGATCAGGTGGGTGCATCCTGCCCATGCCAGGGGCTGGAAC
>VWYP01028140.1:0-11775 GCA_013400435.1 Pycnonotus jocosus | reverse complement strand
ATGTGGCACTTGATGCCATGGTCATTGCGGTATTAGAGCATAGGTTGGAATCGATGATCTTGAAGGTCTCTTCCAACCTGGAAATTCTGTGATTCTGTGATTCTGTGATAAGGTAGAGAATAAATTATGAGCGAGTGCTGTGGACTATAAAATACCAAAATACTTAAGTCATCATCACTAGGAAATGCTAGGTTGTAAGTGTAGTAGTATGTTCATGAACTGGGGGAAAACAACATCATTTCATGTTGATAGTGTAAGAATAGAAAACTACCACATGACATTTTAAGGTGCATAGAACAGAACTAAGGAAACATTTACATACATATCCAACACTGTTGGAACGACATGATTTCTCTAAACAAGGAGTAGATGAGACTGTGTTTTCATTAAAATTTGCCTTCTGAAGACACTGACTATGTCACAAAAATATACTTACTTGATGAAAGCTTAAAGGAAATCATCTGTGTTACTACTGATAATTTTGTTTTCAGTCCATTTCACTGGATGGGGGAATGAGAGAGAGTAGTAAAGCTGTATTTAAGAACTGTTCCCTTGTGAATATTCTGCTGTGATGCCAGATGGCCATTGTCCTCTGGCCAAAGTTGCTGTTTCCTACATGACTGTTAGGTGTGTATCTTGGCTTCCACACCTTCCTTCTATTAACTTCTCTGCTGGAATAATCTCATTAGCTACTATACCTTTCAAGTGTCCTTTTAGCAATCACTGCAGCAGATGCAGTAAAATACACATAGCTTGCCTGTGTATTTTTTCAAAATATGCAATTAAGTTCTTACTGTAATCTAACTGGCAAACTGCAGCAGGATTTATATAGGTTTAATAATAGTGGGTTTATTTTATTAGGAATGTTGATTTCCATGTTTTTTGTGTTTATGTGTATTGTGTTATGTGTAAAGTACTTTTTTGGCAGCCTTAAGCTAGATGTTGCCATCCTAAAGACTAGTAAATAACGTTAAAGATTTTTTTTTAAGTTTGGTTTGTTCTGGGGAACAATTTTGCAAAAGCTAGGGTATTTATACAAATACACACATATGCACACACTGAACTAATTACATTTTGGTAATTTTTTGTAAACTTATGATTTCTTTACAATTGTACATAAGACTATTTTGTTGGTTGCTTTTTTTTTCTCTGGGATCACATCTAGCATGCATTTTAACCTATTCCATCACTGCAGATGAATGGACCTCTCTGTCTCAGAGGACCAATGTTTTGCGAAATAGGTTGATGTGAGCAGTTGGCTGTATCAGTTGGCTCTAACCCTCGCTTAAATCTTTGCTTTTCACCTTTGTAGAGAGACTCTGCGGGAAGTACTGCACCTGCTGAAGAGCACTGGTAATTCTCAAGTAGAATACATTGTTCGCATCATGAAAAAGTGGGCCAAGGAGAACAGAGTCCCTATTTGAGTCAGTGTCACAAAATGAACCAGGTCAGTTGCTACTGTATGTCTGGCTGCAAGACAAGGGTTTCTCCTGTGTGTTCTGGGTATCTCCTTCCTTGCAGGATTTCAGGCATTCAAGTAGGTGACATGTGTGAGGAAGAGTGTCCTGCAGTGAGATTCAAAATACACAGCAAGTTGGTTTTTTGTTTCTTTAAAAATATTTTTAAATTAAAACTTTTTTGGTACTTTTTCTATTGCACCACTTAATTCCACAAAGTTTCATTTTTTCAGTAGTAGTTTCAACTGTCCACAAAATCAAAATGCTCCTCAAATGTTCCTCAGATTTCTCCACAAGAATTACTGAACTGCATGGTAAGGATTTTTTTCCAGCAAGCCTTCTAGCCTCTGGAGAAGAAGCATTTGTTACATGACTCAGAAAAACCTACTTCAGTGAGTGATGGAATGTGACAAACAGAGATGGTGACAGTGATACCACTAAGCACTGCTAGGGTATCAGATAATACAAAAGGCTTAACACAGAATCATATAGTCATAAAATGGCTTGGGTTGGAAGGGACTTTAACGATCGTCTAGTTCTAACCTGTCATGGGCAGGTACAGCTTTCACTCAGAGCTGCTCAGGTTCCTCAGAGCTTTATCCAACCTGGTCTTAAATAGTTCAAGGGATGGGCCATCCACAACTGCTCTGGGTAACTTGTTCCAGTGCCTCACCATCTTCATAGTCAAGAATTTCTTCCTGATATCTTAGCTAAACATAATCTCAGTTTGAAACCATTCCCTCTTTTCCGGTCAGTACATCCTCTTGTGAAAAGTCTCTCTTCTTTAGGACTTTTATAGATTACTATCTGGGGTAAAATATAAAACATATTCAGAGGAGTATCCTTTTCTGGATGAATTTCAATTACCAATACCTTAATTTGGGGGGTTTTGTCTGTGAGGATTGTTTTCTCTCTTATCATCTTTTTCAGAGCATGGAGACTTACTTGACTGACGGTATTGTTCAATCTCACTTTGAAATTGAACACTCAAAACATTTATTCATGTTAATGTAATTCACATGAGAACTTTACCAATCTGATGGGTAAAAAGATCTTTTGAATGATTTCCTTCAGCATTTACCACTGTTGTGAGCAATATATTCATTATACTCTTGGATTTATTATACTCTCCTGTGGTTTTAAGGAGAACAGTTCAGGGAATACATAATTCTAAGAGAAGGCAACAGTTGTAACATTAAAATGTGTTGTACATTTGGTACTAAAAACATTTGTATATTATTTGTAAAAGGAAACTTTACATTTTATAAATCTGTAAAATACTTAAGAAGTATTTTTTTATGTTTTGAGGGGTATTCAGATTTCCATATTCTCTACTGTATGTACATTGATTAAAGCTCTTATTTGAATCTACAGTTGAAGGTCTGATTTGTCTGTGTTGCTTCATACTGCAGAAGTTGAAATAGTATATTCATTTTGCTGTGGAAGAGGGCAGATTTGTTGCCAATGGCCTTGGTCCTGATCTTATGGTAGTTTGCTGAAACTAAGACAGCTGAGTGTATGTGGAACATACACACCTTTCTTTATTTATGTGTCTGATTTTGCTGCTTTAAGCAAAAAACGTGGGTATCATTGTTGTAGAAGTATATTAATAGTTGTGGTTACTTGCACTTAAATCAAGAAACTGATCCATCACACTAGCAACAATAAGCCTTTCAGAAGGGCACTGTTACACTCATTCAAAAGAGGTGTGAAAGGAGTACTACTCTTCACTGGAAGCAGCTACAGAACACTTCACTCGTGAACAGTATTTTTCTTTTCCATCTCAGTTTAATTAACTTGGAAACAGATTGGGACTACAATTATGAACCTTGGTACAAAGCTTCAAAAAATCATGTTGGTGGCTTTTTAGCAGATGCTAAATGCATCTAATTACTCCCTTTATTGAAGCTTAACCTGCAGGAGAGCTGAAGAGCATCCAAATCCATTACAGATCATTTTACATGTTGGGTGAATCTTCTGAAATAAGTGTGATGGCTTCGCAGCATAAGGGCTTAGGGGCCAATTTTAAATTCTGTTGTCTGTGACGAGGGAAGAAGCTTTTTTTAAAACCTCACCTTTTTTTACTGTAGCCATAATGCCATATTTGATATGCTAAATAACATGGGGTTTAGCACAGTGCATTTTATTGGCCGGTAATAAAGCTTTTGTCATTTAAGATATAACAGGGGACTGCAGGGCTTTGCCTGCAGCAATGATGAAATAAGGTATTTTACATACTGTCTTAGCATTTAGGTCTTGGTAATAGAACAGATACGTAGGTACTATTAAAATGCAAAACAAGACAAGTACAGAAATACTGGTGTTTATTTTACCTTAGAAATACATCTAGAATGTGTGTTCCACTGTTTAATCTGAAGCCATATTCAAAGAACAGAGATGAGAAGTTCCCTTAGCTGATACAAAAATGAAAGGTAGTTAAGAACAGATAAAATTTTATCCCTGTCCATTTCCATATTTCCCTAAACTGTGGAACTTCAAATAGTCAAGGTATTTTAAATAGGATGGCTAAGAGTAAAGGTAGATCTCAAGGAAAACAAGAAAAGTGACCTATTGAGCAAGCAGGCAGTGAAGACAAGTGCAGAGCCCAGGAAATGGGCAAATTTATTGGGTCAGGAATAAGTGAATATAAAATTGAAACAGTGGCACTTCAGATAATGTAATGAAAGGAAGACTAAGGCAGAAAGAAATTGTTACATCATTATAATTTCAAGGAAGAATATGGAAATTAGAGTTTTCTTATACTCTGAATAAGCATCTGATTCTGGAAAAATAAGCCACAGGGAATGCACAGAAGGTACTGTGCTAGCCATCATAACGTTAATACTGACTAGAGTGGAGAAAGCCAAACCCCAAACAGCATTTAAGTGCTTTTAGTTGGGTGCTGACCCATTCCTGATGGATAAAAAAGTCAGCCTTGAATTAAACACTTTAATACCTGAACAACAGCTATGACAGTAACATCTAAGTGAATTAAACTGGAGGCAGCAAGTTTACTGTGAAAGAAAAGTCATGTCACATTATAGCTCTGAACTGTAGCAGGCATTTAGGTTTATGTGGTTCCCTCAGCTGGAAGCTGGCTCATTGGTCTTCAAAAGAAAAGCAGTCTGAGCATGAATGAGGAACTCTGCTATTACGTAGTCAGACACAAAGTAAGCAATTACCTAAATGGCTGTAGCTTCACTATATGCCCTATACATGGTCCCATGGAAGAAAACATCTAGATTTTGCCCATTTTTTTACTCTTTAACCATTCTTCCTCTGTATTATCTCCAGAAGTAACTTCCACTCACTCTTTTTGAAGTTTCATTTCCAAAGTTCTGTCTTCTCTTACAATCTATTACATGGTCATTGAAAAAGTAGACAATTGCATGAAAGTGTTACCAGTAAACTTAAAATCAAGTCATTAATCAACTGTTAGATAAGCTGGTCCAACACTACATAATACAAGATGGTATATTTCACCAGTGTTGAATCCAATAACTAACTCAACTTACCGTCAAATATTTGCCAGAAAAAATTAAGTGTTAATTTGAAGATGGATAATGAAAAATCCATAGTTTTATTTTGAAATTTATTCACATGGTTAAATCATATTTGCTTTTTTAGAAATTTAAATTCAACTTGTTTAGCCTTGTTTTCTGATATTAAGTTCTTCCAATGTTCATCATTGCTGTTAACCATTAAAGCCCAGCATTCTTTGGTTTGTTTGATTTTCTGGTGGTTTTCTTCAGAGGTTTTTTTTTCATCGTTAGGTATGCTTAAAGTGCAGCAAGTCCATTCTTGTTTGTATGAAAGGCAGCTTCCCCTATAAAGGTGCTTTGCAGGCTGGAACACTGGCCAATGGTGTGTCAACAGATTTTTTTTTTTAAAACATGGCTGTTTAGCACTGGGCGTAATTTATCTCGGTATAGAACATTAGAATGTATGAATGTATGTAATATTGGAATATGCTTCTCCATAGTGCTGCTTGCTATTCTCCTGCACGAGTACTCAAAGACTGCATTCAAGCTTTTTGCTATATTTATTATGGAGGAACCTTGCATTAAACTGGCTGGGACCATGATATCTAGGATTTTTCCAAATCTGGTATTTTCTAGAATACAGTCTATCCTTTGGAAGAGACAGCCTATCTTTTGTTCTGCAAAAATACATTTTGTTCAAATTGGCTCAGTTTTCTAGCTTATGCAGACCACTCTGCATGATTACTTATCCCCACTAATGACTAGTTTGTTTCTCTGTAGCTATTTATTAGCACAGTTTTACAGCTATATCTGGGTCATCAACGAGTATGTTGGATCCTTCATACTTCCAGGACCCCCAAGACATTCTTATTGATGACTGATGGTTTCTTTTCATCATTTGTCATTCTCAACTTATTTAACATGTACCTTACAGATATGGTATTATGCTATTCTTTAAAATTAGGTATATGACATCAGAAATGTGTACATTGCACTTGTAGGACTGCAGTATCGTTACATTCAGCTAAATTTCTAAAAGATCCATGTCATAGGAGATACTTCCCATTCATTCTTTATTAGATGAGCCTTTCGGCATCCCAGAGAGACTGATAGAGTCCAGTTGCTCAAGTCCTTATGAATAATTTGAAACAACTCTTTTTTTGGCCCTGCAATCACATTTAGCCACACACTAAAAGGTTACCTTTGACTTTGTAGAGTTTAAGCTTTTGTTTGGAACAAATAAAGCAGACATTTCACATCTCTGGGCAAGGGACAGCTTCTAAACTCCTTATAGGTCTTGCTTGATGAATTACACTAGCATCTATTTATAGATTTAAAAATAAAAGTAATGTCTGTATTTAGTAAGAGCTGTGACTTTTGAGAAGACACAGTGTATTCTTCAAATAAAAAGAGAACTTCTATTTTAATTCATGCTTACATGCTTGAATTGTGCTTAGTTGCTCCACATTGTATAATTCTTAGTAGTTCTTTAGAAGAATTTAAAATAATGCAGTAAATTAAATAATGGTCTTGTTTGGGGTTAGGTTTTTTTCCTTTTTTTTTTCTTTTTGCTTAAGGAATTTCTTTTCCCCATGGTTACTGGGAGACAAAATGCTGGGTACTTAAGGGTGTTTGACCAAAACAAGGAGTTGCTCTGGGAGGGGGAGATAACTGAGTTTCAGGGGGCAGGTAAAAGACAGCTGAACGAAGCTTGGACTCTTTTTGCTCTCTGTGCACTCATCAGAGAGGACACAGCCAGGCTGTTCCACTGTCACCAGAAGAGCCCCAGTCCTGGGAACGTCCTCCATCATCTGCTCGCGTGCCCAGGAATTCTGAGCTCCTCAGCTGCCCTGCCAGAGAAGAGCCAGCCCTGCCCGGCCACCGTGGCTCCTTTTTGCTCTTTTTGCCAACCCTGCTCTTTTTGCTACAGTGTGACCTACACCTCCCCCATGCCTGTCGAGGACATGAAGGCCTTGCCTGCCCAGAGGCATCCAGCTGTTCCCAGCTGCCAGCCCGTGACATTGCACTGTTTCCTGCTCCATGCAGGAGGCACTGAGACCACCAAGCCACCAAGACCAAACTGTCCTGGGTTTTGGGAGGCAAGGCCCTGAAGGTTCTTGGTACTGGTTTGTTGTTGGTGCTGTAGTTGTTGGGTTTTTTTGTTTGCTTTGTTACACATACTAGTAAAGAACTGTTATTTCCTATTCCTGTGATTCTGCCTGAGGAAAAGCCCCCTTTAATTCTCTTTTTTTCCTGAATTATAATCATTTGGAGGGAGGGGATTTGAATTGTCCAGATATCTGTCGTTCAAACCAAGACAGGTCTTTAATGTTTTTACAACAGATCTTCAAGACCACGGGTCTCCAGTTATTTGAACAGGAAATAAGCTGTCTCATAGTTTGTAGTGATTCTCAGATACAGCTGAATCAAACTAAGAAGTCAGATACTATGTATGCTGTTCCATGAACCTAGGAATTCCACTGAGTTTTTTGTAGTCCTTAAACCACACTTTAAGCTGGTCCTTAACTAGAGATGAGTGATGAGCCTTAGACTCCACCTTGATTATTGTAAGCAACTTCCATACGGTCAGTTCTGTGAAAAAACACACACAACTGTGCAGAATTATACAAGGTAACATTTTAAGAACACATGTAATAATGTTGACATTGTTTACATCATGTAGAAAAGAACTATGCTCTGATTCCAACAGTTGCATTGCTCATTGTAACAGCTACAATTTTCTTGGATGATTTTGTCCTTCTTAAGCATGATTAGGCCATTGTGCATGTCTACTCTAAAGCTACTTGTGGTCTTTTTCTTGCTTTGCATTAATGGATGAGGCCATTATATGGGGAGCCATTATGAGACAAAACTCGGTATCTTATTTTGCAGAGCTGCTGAATTAACTTATATCACAGGAAGTCATTGTGTCTCATGAATCTGTGTGTGGAAGCTGAGAAAATTTTACAAAAATTAAATTACAAAACCTGATAAATCAAGTCATAAACTGCCTGGTATATTCCCATACTGCCTAGTATATTCCCATACTGATGATTATTCTAATGTTTTCATTCTACCGGTTTAGTCTTTTGTCTGACTTATTCATAACGTCACATGTAGCTGAACTTAGTCATTACTGAACAAACAGAGAAGCTGTCTATATAAAATTTTTCCCCACCATTTAAAGGCAGAAGAACTATTTTCCAGTCACAACAAAGTAATTTCTGAGTCAAGCTTTACAAGACTCCCGACTCAGTTTAGCCAGTTATTCTTAAGCAGGTTTTATCACTGTGTCAACTTTTTATCCTGCACGTTCTCGTTCCCTAATGAGCGTTTTCCTTTCTGTCTCCCCATTAATGTGATGGGCCTTACAGGACTACTGGACTACTGCTAAAGTACTGCTGTTTTCCACTTCTCCCTTCCTCCCTTGCACCATCTCTGAGCATGACTTGCCTCGCTCCTGCTTCACAGGCATTTGAGGCAAGATATTTTCAGATTTGTAAAGTGCTAAGTCCTGTGGAAGACTAGAAATCAGCAAGACACTAAGAATAATTCAGTCTCTTAAAACAGTAAGGAAGTGTTCAGGTAAGAGTAGACTGTACTGTTACCAATTTCAGGGGTAATTCTTTTAAGGTCAGAAAAATGACATTTGAAATAGAAAATGTAGCTTGTTTTCACAAGCATTTTGGCTATGTAGTGTCCACTCTATTCTTAAAATTATAACTTCTATTGCTGCTATTCTACACTTGTTTTAATATGCTCAAAAAACTTCACATTTCATGTCTTCTCAAAATCCAACTTGAGGTGGAAAGAATAGTTCTAAAGAATTTCATTTGTCCATTTAAATTATTCATTTATGAAAATCTGGTTTTCATATGTAATTTTTCAGATGCTATTTTTAATGCTGTGGCAAATCAAAAGCAACTTTGTGTTGAATCTGTAAGTTCAGTATGTAGTTAATTCTTAGTGATACATACGTGCTTTGCTTTTTTTAAAGCAATTTGGCTTGGAAATAAAATCATGGAAGTATGTAAATGCTGAACTGCACATGCAAAATATGCTTCTGACTATTCTGATCATAAGCTTGTATGAATGTTAAAAATGTGGTAATTTGTTTATGCATCACTCTCAACTGTGATAATATGCACTTACTTAGGTGTGGAACTTACATCAGTAAAAGCAGTTTCCAAAGTGCTGAGAGGCATTAAAAAACTTGGTTAGGAAATTGGGGTTTTGGTAAAATCAGTCTGAAAGTGAAAGGAGGAACAAAAAAGCAAAACCTTTCTTCAGGGTCACAGCAAATATTATGTTGTATGTCTTTATAACTTTTAGAAGGTTGCTTTGCCATCTACATATATGTGTTACATTAAATTCTCCTTTTTGGGAGGATGAACATTACTTGACAGGTGTTGCCTGAACAGTAACTATAATAATTTAAAATATATTATATTATTTAATAAAAATAAGTTTCCTATAATTATCACAATATTTGTATTTCACCAAAAACTAGAAAATATCATTGTGGCAAGTGACCAAGGCTCTTCTAGCCAGCAGTCTGCCTGAGTCCACTCTCAAGGACACCTACAGTGTTTGTCTTGTCCTAGGTCAGCATCCACAAGAGAAATCCTGAGCAAGGGCAAATCAGTGGCACATTACCTTTTGTACTTCTGAGAATTACTTCCAGACCCTTTAACCTCAGTAAACAGCATTACTACTGCTTTTAGTGTAGAAATTGCAATTCAGACTGAGAACTCCCTACCTGGCTAGTCCTCCTTCCTCATGTTACAGCTGGGTAGCAGAGCTACAGGAAATCATGACTCATATTCTTGTGTGGCTTTCATTACTATTTGAACAATAAAAGCGGCAGACAACAATACAGAGATAAGACAATAACCTAACTCCAAAGTTTCAGACAGCCTGGTAATCTTCAGCTGCCTCCTGTGGTGCTGGCCTGATGGAACAGGCTTTTCATCGAGATAAGCATCCCATACCACAAGTATCTTTAAAGAAATGGTGCAAATGAGGAAAAAAGTGAAGGAGACCTCCCCAAAGCACATAATCCCTCTCAATCTCTGTAAATATCTAGGTGTTTTTACACTTTCAAATGAGCAGGTGTGAATCATAAAAGAGTTACTGTTAAGGAAGTCTATTATTTTCAAAGACAGCTCCTCATCAGTTTTAAACTCTGCTTAGGTACGGTTTAAGTGACTGCCACAATCAACATGTAAGAGGCAGATGTTCCTCAGTTTAAGTTTCTTTGCCAATTCATTCAAGTCTGCTCCCTTTCTATATATTTGTTTTCTTAAGGAAAAAAGTGTTTGTGTGCACACCCACGCATATTACTGGGTATCCTCTATAAAATCCCTTCTGCATTTATTTCTGATGTAATTTTCTTGCTATTCTTTCTATCATGTATATATATACATATATAATAATTCCAGGATTTCAACTAAAAGGTTATTTTAAAGAACCATTGAATTGTTCAGGTTGAAAAAGACAACTTTAAGTTCATTGAATCCAACCATTTACTCAGCAGTACCCTAAGCCATGTCCCTAAATACCACATCTACGCAGTCCTTAAAATACCCCCAGGGAGTGTGAGTCAACCTCTTTCCCTGAGTGGCTTGTTTCATTGCTTAACAGCCCTTTTGATGAAGAAATTTTTCCTAATATCCAATTGAAACCCCCTTTTTGCAATTTGAAGTCAACTTTATCTTGTCCTATTGCTTGTTATTTTGGTAATTCAATGGCTTTCATGTTCTTGTGATCACTTAGAAGGTAACTAATTTTTTCCCCTCTGTTTTTTCTTCCTTCTTAGAAAAGTAAAGAGTAAACCGGCAAAGAGGAATTTCCTAGGGATTCACTGCTCAGCAGAGAAAACATCTCAGGGCCTGACATCCCCAAATTTATGTCATTTAAGACAGAGTCCACACACCACCTGGAATCATTACTACTGTAGAAGTTTACTGCTTATTTGTCAAACCCTACTGAGTTCACCCTTAACACTAGGAAAGACAAAAGTTGCATGCTTACTCCAGCAAGAAATCTTGACACCAGAAGCAAAAACAATTTTTAAAAATTAAATTTAAAAATCAGATGTAACTAGAAATGTGTTCATATCATGTTAGTTACAATTGATTTTGCTACTCTTATCCAAAGGAACAAATGACCCATGTTCTGCTCGGTAAATGCACCTACTTAAGACCTGATATTTAATGTCTTAATATTTCATCTTCTCTCCAGGCTCAAAAGATGTTTCCACAGCAGCTTCTCCAAGCAGCTTGCTCCTCCTTGGCAAGGATGCAATTCTTCTTTCCTTTTTCTCTCTCTGCTTTTTCTTACTAATTTGCAACTCCCATCTAAATGGAGCTCTTGAGGCTTTGAATTTCCTCTGAGGTTCCTCTAAGTCAAAAGTCTTATCCTATGTATTAGCTTAAAGAATGTTACAATGTTCTGAGGAGCATAAAAATCACCATTCATTCAGAACTTGTGTCAGCTTTAAAATTCTCATTGAGAAAATTCTTCTGAACAGCACGGATGATAGATACCCTAACACTCCACCTCTGACTATGGAACTCACACTACCATGACACATCCCTTCCTGTAAATCCCTTTATTTCTTTCACACAAAGACTTTTCCTGATTTCTAGCTTACATGAGATAAAAGCCAATATTTTTATGAGATAAACAGTCATGTCATTTATGTTGTTTTGGCACAAAATATGGTGTTGGAAGACTATTCCTCCTCTCAGCAAGTGAGCAAAAGATGCACCTAAATCCACTTCTAGGGGTAAAAAGTGCTTCCAGTTACAGGAATGTTATAAATGAATAAGAAC
>VWYP01028103.1:0-12222 GCA_013400435.1 Pycnonotus jocosus | reverse complement strand
AAAAAAAAAAAAAAAAGAAAGAGAGAGAATGATGATTTGGCTTGATTTTCCCTCCTCTCTGGAGGGTGCACAGAAGAGACCATATAAGCCTTTAGGTTCCAGAGATGCAAAAGATTCTGATTAGGCATACAAAAATAATAAAATTATTTAAATCAATCAGCATGTGCATAAGATACAGTACTCCTTCCTAAGTAGGCCTTAGATGATAAAAACAATGCCAAGGAGACTCTTTTCTCATTTTCATAACCCCTTTATTCAGATCAGCTCTTTTACTGGGTTCAGCTATGAGAGAGAAGCTCGAGGAGGCTGCACACAGCACTGCTGTTTCTGCTGGACACCACAGAGAAGAAGATCCAAGTAGAATCTGACCACTCATGTTGCAAAACCAGATATTCCACCTCCACATAACTTCCCAAAAATTCTGTTTGGCAGCAAGAGTTTTGGCGGGGGGAGGTGTCTTCTCTCTCCCATACTTCTGCCATTATGGGGAGTAAGGAGAAAGCCTTCGACAGGTAGCTGGACATTCTGCTGATGTGGAGGTATCCTTTGTGATCCTAGAATTTGTGCTGGCTCGTTGCTTTAGGGGCTTTTCTGTGTAAATTGGGCTCTTTCAATCGGAGCATCATGTGAATCCTCCGATTACCATGGTGGGCAGGGAGCAGCGGGGGGACCACCCAGTGGGAACTTAAGGACAGGGGAACCAGGGATACAGGGGATTGGGGAACGTGAAAACAGGGAACCAGGAAGTGCAAGTTCAAGAACCTGGAACAAGGGGTACAGACATCCAACAGCATAACTTTTTAACAATATAACACATTTAAACATGTAGTGTTGGACCAGTGCTATAATTTGGGAGCATTTGTTCACTTCATTAGATAATCCTAAAGAATAACGACTAGGAAACAGAAGCATTCACATGGCAACTTGTAGTCAGAACCCATGTAGCGTTTTATGATGGCAAACCTATTTTTTATATTTTTCTTAAATGCAAAACTATCTCAATTTTTTCCCTCCTAACCATTATAAATATCTTTTCAGGAAATAAAGACACATTTTTAAAATTATTATTTTTATAGTTTTCCTATATTTACAAAATGAGTTTCATTCTGTTATTTTTTCCCATTCTGCAGCTGGCTCCTAAAATACTTTAAAAGTTCAATTGCTTTAAAAGAAATAAGTTAACAAATGCAAGGATTGTCAGAATTTTTTTTTTTACACTTTTGTTACTAAAATTATGCTAATGATTGCACGAAGTCCAATATTTTTAAAATTCAAATAACCTTACTTCCCAGGACATTTTTAAGTTTGCATTTACAATGTTTCTCTTATTGCACAGAAGGAGCACGAAAGGGACTTAATTTGTGTATGATCCTCTCCAAAAATGTAGTACAGATATTAGCACTGTGTAGCACAGTTCTCAGAAATTTGAAAATTATCTGCCTTTGTTTGTTACACTTTCTCCCATCATGCACTTAAAAATAGCTCACATTCATCTTTTAATTCAATAACTGGCACTTCAAGATAATCACTAAATAGATGTGCAATAAACATTAACCTATGCAACAATTTTCCTCTATACTCTCCAGTTACTCAAATTATTCACATTGATTTTTTAAATTATTCAGCTTGTTCTTATATGCAGTAATTTGTTGAATCAATTTAGGTTTAATTTTCTATTACAGTCCCATAAATCTTCCATGTTCTGCTATGCCTTAGTGATATTGACTCTGTGCAAACAATTCAGGGGCTTCAGACATTTTTCAACATTCATCTCATTAAACATGTTTAAAATTGTCCCCTCAAATCGTTATTTCTGAGACCTGAAATACGGGCAATAAGCTATTTAGGGCTCAGAATATTTCTTTCATTTCAGATATTGATGCAAGTGATTTAGGCACCTAGAAAAAGTGAAAGAAAATTAAACACATTTTTCTCAGTATATCACATGCCATGATTCTCTTGTTTCTGCACTCAATTTCCTCTCTCTTACTAGAAAAAACAGTGGGAAAGGTATTTTAAACAATCCTTCTAATTGTTGAATACAGTTCATCATTCATCTTGATTGATTACAGCAATAAAGAAGAGAATATTTTGATCCCAATGTACAATCTATTCCCTGATCCCTTTAATTTCAGGCAGTTTGCTCTTCCCTGGAAAATCCACATATTTTTCCATTGGTTGGATTATGCTGCCCTTTGCAAAGTTTTGTGAGGACAGAAGTAGCATTCTTCACAGGCTAACAGAGTCATAAGAGCTCCAAATTTGTGGATTCTGACTGTTGATAGCCGTTTTCTGTAGGTGCTGAAAACACATTTGCATCAGAAAGGTATTTCCATACATTCCTGTGCATGTACAGGAAGAGACTTTAAAACCAAAGCCGACTGTGCTGCCCAAATCATCTTCTCTGAGAACACCATGGGCTAGGTAGTAAGTGGAATCCACTCCACAGTTTACAAGAGTGAATTCCTTCTTTTTTCACCAAGCCTGGGCCCTGAATCCTATAAAGTGTGTAAAGTGAGAAAGTAGGAGCGCATTTAATCTGGCCACAACTGAGTCTTCTCAGATACAGCTTGCTGAATATCTGAACCTTTAATTTCTGTGGGGGTTTTTTTGGTGGGTTTTGGGGGGTTTTTTTTAGGTTCTGACTTTTCTGCTACTGCTTCCTTTGAAGAGTATGGAATTTCAGCAATCTTAAAAAGTAGCTGTGTGTGAGTTCTCAGGAAAAGAATTATGATCTTTTGCATTGTTAAATGCTACTTCTGAGTTCACAGACAGGCAAAAACATAATCAGCAATTTTGATGTCTCAAGGAAGATAAGACTTCTTCCTAAATTTTCTTGCATTTGACTGCTGGGTAAAGACAAGCACTGATTGAAGCCCATAAAGATTCCATAAGCATATTAAGAAAAAGATAATTATAAGCTTCCTTTTTGGTTCTTCTCTTTCTCATACAGAATTTAAGATTCTCCAACTGTCATGTAAATCGTAGGAAAGTGATCTCCATATACTGCACTTCTCTGAGCGATGCATCCCAAATTTACATCTGTAGAAACTCAAAAGTCCTACCCATGTTAAAATCGGGAGTGGGGTTGAAACAGTTTGGTTTTATGGGTTAATCTACTTTTCTAAAAACAAGAAATATTTAGATCAAATCACAAGTACATCTAAGTGTTAGGAATTTTTCCAATCACTTTTTGAACTCATGAAGATTTTTGTGCTGCACAATACTGTGTTGAAGTAGGTTCACACCATATGAAGAAGGACTTTCAAGTACTCATTCTGTCTCCATGAAAAGTGAGCATATATTCTGACCTTTAGTTTCCTACCCCTTAACTGTGTGCAGTCCCACTTTCTTGTTTCATGACAGATTGCTTCCTTTAAGTGCATATGGCGCCTTTATTGTCCCTACAA
Organism: Pycnonotus jocosus; assembly: GCA_013400435.1. Classification (NCBI taxonomy): domain Eukaryota; kingdom Metazoa; phylum Chordata; class Aves; order Passeriformes; family Pycnonotidae; genus Pycnonotus; species Pycnonotus jocosus. The sequence goes on along the minus strand of VWYP01028103.1, from coordinate 8,812 downwards.
ATGTTGGTTCCTTGAGAGACCCTCAGTGTTTTGTGAGATGTGGCTTATCTTTACAAATTTGGGTTGACTCTTCCTCAATGTCTTGACCACATCGATGCACCAGCTAATTTTATTCTTTAAACTCTTCATTCCTTCTATTTTGTGCGTTTTGATACATCATTACCTGTCCGTTTAGGTATGTAGACTTTCCTATGGGATTCCTAAAGGGTTTTTTTGTTGGGGGGACAAGTGGTGAATTTGCTCTGTGCCACCGTTATGGTGATTATCAATTGTTTGTGTCATTTACAATTTTTTTTTTCTATCCTTTCTTTAAGAATCTCATTTTCATGCAAATTTGAGACAAGATGAGACATTTTGCCTTTGTAGATCCTGCAAAAAATACCGAGTGGCAGTACCCAGGGACTTTGTACAGCAACATCATGAACAAATACTTGCTCTCAGGACCAGCTGAGGTATTGCTTCTCCTGTCGACATTCTCTAACTTCTCCTCAAAGCAGGCACTTGGGGTATCTGAGGGTTTAGTCTCAGCTCACTGATAGGACATCTGTTCGGACTACATGGGGTAATTGCAGTCTCCCATTATCATTGTGTTTCCTCACCCTCTCGGCCTCTCTGCTGGCATTCGGGATGTCAGTCACCTGCCAGGCTGATTGTTGTGTTCTCGTTTCTACACGGGCAGGTTTACCGAGAGCTGTGAGATGGATTGTTGCCATGTCACTGGCTGCAGGGCTGATAGCCTGGGCTTCATAGGGGCTGTCAGGAGGTGCTTTCACAGAACTGCTCATTGTTAGAAGTACCTTCTTTGAGAACAAAACGACCTGATAAAGAAGAGAGCGTACAGCACAGAACAGGAGTGACTTTCCTAGTCAGCCTGCCAAGTAGGCACTGTGCTCCTGTCTCCTATTCCTATTGATCCTGTGCTCTTGAGACTTATTTTTAAAAGCACATCTGGTGGGTCTTCCTTTTGTGTGCTGGTTTCATTTTAGTAGTTTCATATGATTTCTGCAAGACTAAATACATGAATGCAAATTTGTGTTACTCAGCTCAAGAACCAACCACGCATTCAAAAATTCTTAAGGGTCATTCTATAATGACTGATTATAGAAAATAAAAAGGGTGAAAATAAGGCTAAACTAAAAATACTTAATGAATGATGCAGAAGAAGTATGAAATAATTTCTCTGACTCTGTTTAATATTGCTATAATGATTTCGGAGAAGGGACTAAAATTCAGCTACCCAGAAACTTGTATGAGGGCTTAATCTTGCTCCCTATATCTACTATAGTTTGAAGAGTGAACAAAGTTCATTAATAAAAATATCTGATTTAAAATATCCATCAAATATAAAGTTTGCATTGCCTGGTTCAGATACAGACATAGATACAGACATAGATGTATAGATAGACATATAGATACAAATAGGTATCATGAAATATAAGACCTATTCATTTAGTTTCATAAGAATTGACTTATTAAATCATCAATTTCTTTTGCTATTACTAATTAGATGCCACAGTCATACTTACAATTCATGTATACAAATGTGTTCACATTCATACCCCATATTTATACCTAAGGAGGGTAAATTAGTCAAGGAAATAAAAAAATTATTTATATCAGTATCTTGACTGGGAACCCTGTGGTAGTGCGTTTTTCTGTTAACTAGCCCTCCTCTGGGCGTTTGGCCCAAGGCTTTATTTTGTCAATGGTTTCCCCTGAGTGATGGATGTTTTTTATTATGCTGTTATATCTACCTTACTGTTTTCCCTCCCCTTCCCAAAGCATCCTTAACTATCTAGGCCAGTCCCTTTGTGTCACTTATAGACTATGCCCTGGTGATTGGGAAATTCCGGGAAGATTGTTAAATGTTCTGTAGACTTCGTTCCCCCTCCTCCTTTTATTCATTAGATTGTATTTTCAGTATACCCTTACTCTTGGAGAAACTCCCCTGAATGTTCCCAACTGGTCCCAAAAATCTATACCCCTTTTTTTCCCGCCCTGCTTTATAAGGTACAGAAAAAACCCGGGAAAGGCACTTCTGCCTGGACCATCTGGCTGGAATAAAGCATCTCCTACCCCGCAGAAGTCCGCCTTTCATTTCTTTGCCACCACCACGCTTTCTGCCGAAGCACAGACTCACAAACCAGGATTAGTAAAGTAGGTTTGGTGAAAGAGCTGGCCTAGAGGTAGCTCCGAACTACTTTAGAACCCCATACTTTGTTTCTGCTAGGAAAACACACTTGACTTTTTCTAAATTATATGATTGAAGGTGAACATTTTACAGCTACATTTTTACCTAGACACACAAAAATTTGTTTCCTTAGGAAACAGTCTTGAATTAGTTTTGAATGACTGTACATGAATAATTTTAATTATAGAATTGTTTTTATTCCTTTTAAACCATGATTTATATGGATATTATGCTGAGGTGTTCATATATTTTTAATTTAATAAATTAAAACCAAAACATTTGGACATAAGATGGTTACTATTTAAAAAAATAACAACTTAAGGATAAAATGTAATTTAAAAATAAATTTCCATTCAAAATTTGAGGCAAAATATTGAACCACACTATCTCTATTCTAAATCTGTTGTCTTTAGTCCAGTAAATAGCTCCAGAGAACTGAAAAAGTGAAAGCAAACAAAATCAAACAAAATGCTAAGATATAACCCAAAATATTTGTGTTTGTTGTCTTATCCTCTGTCTTTACAGGAAGAATATATTTCTTGTATTTTTTTTTCTGAATACATAAAAGGTGTTACAGTTCAATACAAAGCAATTATCTACTTTTCAGTTTCTATTTTTAATGCATTACATTATTGAAACTAAGGATAAAAATAATTCTGGAATCATGTGAAATCACATACGGAATCACCGAATATTCTGAGTTGCAAGTGACCCACAAAAATCACTGGGTTTTATTTTTAAGTAAATGGTCCTTATGAGGATTGAACCCACAATCTTGGTGTTATCAGCAGCAGGCTCTGACAAACCAGATTCAACAATTTACTATTTCTTTGCAAAAAGTAAAATCATATAGATCATTATTTTGCAATAGAAATTATAATCANCACCGTCTCTGGGGAACATCTCTAGCCAGAGAAGAGCCCACGAGGGGTCCCAGGTGACAGCGTGGTCACAGAGGGGACCCCCTTTGCTGCTGGTGCCAGGCTGGCCGGCCAGCGGAGGAAAAGGCACGAAAAGCAACAATCACCATTGCTGTATTTTTCAATTGCAAGTATATTTCATAAAACTAGAGCACTTATTCTTCAGCTTGTTCACATAACTACCCATTCTGTAATTAAATATTAATTTTATGGATAACTGGTCGTACTCAGGGTCTATTGCATATGAAATGACAACACAGTCAAATGTTTAATGTATTGACAGTGATTATCCACAGCTAAGAGTTCTGTATAGCTGAAACTTCTTGAGAGTCAGATACCAAAGGGACATGGAACAGTGAAGAATTAGGCATGTAATGAAAACACCAAGTCCTATGGGCACTAAAACAAAAAGGCAAATGGAAACAAGGGCTTCTTTGATGCATTTTGTAGCCAAATTAATGAAATGTATGCGGCTGTATGTGGGATCAGATGACAATTTTTGTGGGTGGCATATTGTTAATGTAAGTGGAGTTTAAAATTTAAATCAGTACTTGTCTTCCTTTACAGTTTGCAACCTCTGATTCAAGAGATAAAAAGTAAATACAAAATATACAAGAGGATCAGTGACACAGAATTTGCATCAGGATCTTGAGCATGTTCAAGAACATTTAAAAATGTATTCCTGTGTTTGTCCTACAGAGGAGTTCTGCAAAAATATCTATAAATAAATATAATTTAAACATTTTTAAATCCTCCTATCAGGTAGGTGTAATTAAGTGTCAAATAGAGAGGCTATGGAAAATGTAGGGGGGACTTTAAAATGAGAGGAAGGACAGGATTAATTGCTTTCACTGCTCATGACGTGGGGACAGGTTAAAACAGCAGTGCTTTACTTCTGCATTTTACACAGCAACCTTTGCAAACCAGTGTGCATGAAGTAAATGTTGTGGGTTAACACCATACCTTAGCTACAGCGAAGATTTTTAATGGGTCTCTGGCTCAGAAAAGAAATAGCTAGCTAAGGGCAAAGTGCCCCAAAAGCACACAGTCAATAATGGTGTACACTACCAGCTCTGAGAGGTTAAATGTATACTGCAGGTGTAGCTACTAAATCAATGCAGGGGAAGAGCAGCTATCACAGTCGGCAGTGTGATTCCAGGTCTGGCCCAGCCGGGCAGCATGTGGCAAAATACACGGGGTGGGAACAATGGAAAATAGACCTTTAATGGTGGTGAAATAACAAATAAAGAGAAAGCAGGGTCCAACGCCAGCATCCAAAGACCCAGGGGTGGGACTAACTTAACAACAGATAAGGTTGCCTGGGGGCAGGGGTCCAATTCCAAATGCAGGACAGGGGCTTGACTATATATGCCAAAGATCTGGAACCAACAGAGAACCAGAACCAGAGACATGACCTATTTTGGAATGATGCCATCAGCATCCGAATTTCCATATCCCACCTCCCATGATCTCAGGTTTATGGTTTCTTAGCATAGGCATAGGCTACCTGGGCTAAGGTATTATCCATCCCAGCTGGCTCAATTGCCATAAGCAACCATCTCAGCAAAGTCACCTGAGACCAAATAATCCCTGGTATTTTCAGTTTACTGTGAAATGGAGGGGGATATTGTAGAGGCTCTTACCCTACCCTCCCATGGTAAAGACATTTCAGAGAGGGGTTCCCCCAGATTAGCACTCAACTGACTGTCCCATAGCTATTGCATTTTTAGAGCTGCCACCCTGGGCTGCTCTTTCTCACCTTGAAGAAATATATGCTATCCAGGAACTGTGAACCAGAGCATGTGGGGATGTACAAGATATCCAATTCCAAAGTGCACCTCTGACTCAAACCAAAAAGCTCATGCAGGGGCATCCACTGTGACAGAACTGCAGAGGGAATGTGCAGGACTGAACACATGAGCAGCCCAGCTCTCAGTTCTCTTGAGCTCTTCTGGGAACTTCCACATCTCCAAATGTCACCACTTAACCAGAGGCTATGCTATTTACAATACTTCCATTCACAATGCCTATTAAAAAGTCTGCACTTTGATTCATATTTTTTCTATCAGTTGTTAGCCACTGCATGTTGAGTAGAAGTCAGGACAACATGTTTACCCTGGGAGAAGGCTAAGACCCAACTCACTAACTGGAATGAAGAGCACATCCAAGGTGAATTTGATTCTGACAAATAGAATCATAAACTGTTTTGATGGGATGTGATCATCTTGCAGGTGGGAAAGTTCAGTGGACTGCTGCCATCAGTAAAGAAAAATAGTCTTTCAATTTTTCACAGAGTAGGATGAAATATTTTATGAATATCTGCAATACCAACAGACAACCAACCCTTCTTTTAAAGAATTGGATTGAGCTGTCAGCCAAAATGTAAGTAATCTTTAAAGACAGCAAGAAGTTTGTCTGAAATGAACAGCAAAGGCAATGAAAAAGAAGAGCAAGAAATGAAGACATTTCATCATTACTCTGTGTCTTTTCCATTTTTGGCCAAAGTGACATGGACTGAATGAGGAGTTGGTGATACATCTGAGTTACCCCAGACTTCTGACCTTGTCCTTATTCTGTTTAAGGGTTCATTTCTGAAATTAGGAGATATCTTTGATCTCTTTCTAGCAGAGGAGACAAAACATTTGCTTTGCTCCCTGCACTTGTAATGGCAAACAGAGAACCTGGTAAGCAAGGAAGCAGAGAAGAGGGATTTAAATCATTCTAATCACAATTTAAATCAATAATCAGGAAATCTTGCTGTAAGAATCTTATTTAGTTTTCAGTTAGTTTCACAAAGGAAGGTTACTGCTCATTAGCTGGTAAACCCATTTTACAGTTTGTTCACAGGTAACATAGAAATTACAGTAAGTATAATGGGTTTTTCCTGCTGGAAAGATCTGTAATATGTAGTTAAGAAATTTTAGAATTCAATGCAAATGCTATCTGCATTTAGTTTTTCTTGATTTTTTTTCTAGAAAAACATTCTCTATTTTCCCGATGAAGAGTATTTACATTTTCTTTTTTTCTGTCTGTATCTGTAGAAATTATATTAATATAGAAAATGAGATGGGAGTTAAAAAAAGCAAAAAGGAATATTTAAATTTTTTTATGTAGAACTGTTATTATGAGAATGAAATATTGCATAGAGTTAGTGAGCAGAAGGAATTTGTATTCTCATAAAGTGTTTGGAAACAAGCAAGTCCAACATTTTTACATTTTCATCATGTAGGTGAGGAAAGAGGAAAGAAAAAGTATATCTGCTTTTTAAATTCAGTGTAGGTTTTGTAATTGTGGAACTATTCTTTGGGCTGAACTATATGAATAAATTGAAATGAAAAAAATATTTCCTGAACATCCTCAGAGAATGCTAATGCTAAGAAGAAGAATGTGGGTCCCTATGCATAGTATCTGTCTCTTAGTTTAGGTAGAGTGGAAAGGATTTTTACCTTGAGTCTTGTTTGACTTTGTGTCTAATTTCAGAAAGAGCATTGTGTCCACCCTTCCCTGTTATACCACTCTATGTCAAACCTTGCAAATAGATTTAAGTATATTGAATACCATCTACCGCATAGATGTCACTTTTCCCACTATTATTCCCACAAATTTAGAGATAGTCTTATTGATGTTACATAAAATGATGGCTGGTATGCCGTATGCCCTCAGAAATGTTAAATTGTAAAGCAGGATATGTTGTCCATCATGCCCTTTAGCTACAGTGTTGTGAATCTACCTGAAGGCCTGCAAGATGGTGATACTGGAGGATGATTTCCTGTTCCCATATGTTTCACTTTAATAAGAACTGTGGACCACCTGGTTTAACTAGTTAATTTTAGAGGGAATATACAGCTGTGGCTGTAGCATACAGAAAGGTGCATTAAAATGAATTATGTATTTTAAAGCCATAATGAATGAAGTAGCAAAGAAAATTATTCAGGGAGTTGATCAATGGCCTAGATTCCAAGCTGTACTACGTATTTGTGCAAGTTATGTCTTTGGTAAAGCACTTCTGCAGCTGAATGCAGTAAATTTATTATTTTAAATGCATAATGATTTGACTACTTTGCTGCAATATTAATTTAGTGTGTTGTCATTGTTGGGGTTTAGGCTTTTTCCTTTTTGCTTAGGGATTTTTTTTTCCCCATGGTTACTAAGAGACAAATGCCAGGTACTTGAGGTCATTAACAATACAAAAGAGTTGCTCTGAGAAGAAGGGGCGAAGGGGGCCAGGTAGAAAGGCAGAGCTAAGACAAGCATCGCTCTCCTTGCTCGGGGCTGTCATCGGAGGGGACACGGAGGGGACTGTGCCGCTGTCACCGGAAAAGCCTCGGAGGAATCCATCATCTGCTCGTGTGCCCGGGAATTCTGAGCTCCTCAGCCGCCTGGCTGGAGGAGAGCTGGACCCGCCCGGCCACCGTGGCTCCCCCGCCCTGCTTTGTTCTGCTCCCGTGCGACTCCGCAGCTCCTGCCTGCCCTGCCTGAACATCCTGCCATATCCCAGCTGCCAGCCTGGGACAGTGCAGTTTCCATGCTCCAAAGGGCCTGCAGCAGCACCAAGACTAAATTATCCTGGGTTTTGGAAAGCAAGGCTTTCAAGGTTTGGGGTTTTTTCCCTCTGGCACTGTCTTATTATAATTGTTGTAGTGGGGTTTTTGTTGTTGTTGTTGTTGTTGTTTGCTTTGTTATACATAATAGTAAAGAGCTGTTATTTCCCATAGCTATTCCCATAACCCTGCTTGGAAAGAGACCTTTTAATTACTTTCTTTTTCTCTAAATTATAATAATCTGGAGGGAGGGGATCTGAATTGTCCAGATACCTGTCTTCTAAACCAAGACAGTCATACAGTCCAAGGTCTGAAGAAAAGTTCAGTAGCCAGTCTTCATGGCCAGTTTCCAAACTACTGCAGTAACTCTCCTATCCATGGGAACAGCTGATGTGATACAAGTTTTCTATTGCAAAGTCAGTTCTACTTTCATCTGACAGAAATGGAAAGCTGACCTGCTCATCTGCAAATATCTTCTTGAGCCACCCTTTCTCGGAAGAGTAAAAAGATATATTCTGAGGTTTAACTTGACAATGATGAGAACGTAATCAGGAAAAGTCAATATAGTTTCACCGAGGGAAAATCAAGCTTGATCAGCCTGACTGCTCTCTACAATGAAATGACTGGCTAAGAGGATAAGAATAAAGTGCTGGCTGTGGAAAACCTTGAAATTAATAAGGTTTTGATTCTGCTTTCTACAGAATTCTGATTTGGAATTTGAGATAGGCAAGACAAACAGACTGTTAGATGGACTGAAAAGCAACTGGACAACCAGGACCAAAAGCAAGTAATCACTAGCTTGACACCTGGCTTGAATACTTAGCCAGGAATCAGTACTGATATATTATTTCTTCAATAGCTTCATCACTGGCCTGGATGACAAGACAGAACCCATCAGCAGCAAATCTGGGAACAATACTAAATCAGAGGGAGTGGTGGCACATCCAACATTAGAACTTCAATCCAGAAGGACCCTGAGAAATTTAAGCATTGGACCAATGGGGATTGATTCCACCATGTCTTAGTTTGAAAGAGAGGTGTCTGCCAGGGAAAGCCAGAATAGAATGGAGAATGCAAACCCCCTCCTTCCAAATGATTATAATTTTGAAATGAAGGAGGCTCTCAGGCTTCATAACAAGTGTGTGTAACAAGGCAAACAA
>VWYP01028099.1:6801-25230 GCA_013400435.1 Pycnonotus jocosus | reverse complement strand
TTATACCATATTCCCCACAGTGACCAAAGACAGGACTCAAGGGGATCGTGTGAAGCTGCATCAGGGGAGGTTTAGGTTGAATATTAGAAAAAGGTTCTTCCCCCAGAAGGTGTTTGAGCACTGGCACAGGCTCCTCATGGCAATGGTGACATCACTGTGACCAGTGGCCTGGCAGAGTTCAAGAAGTGTTTGGACAATGCTCTCAGGCACTGGTGTGACACCTAGGGGGTGGGTGTTGTGCAGGCCCAGGAGCTGGATTCCGTGGTCCTGGAGGGTGCCCTCCAACCCAGCATATTCTTTGATTCTGTGATTCATTAAAAATTCTTTAGAAAATACAGAATGACCTTGTAAATAGTTTTGAAAATGGCTAAAAGGAAATAACCACTTTTCTCCAGACTGCTAAAATAATGTTTTCTGGTGTTCTAACAAGCATCAACTACCATGCCTAAAAGCAATAGAAAGTCTACCTCCAGTGAGTGGTTTTAGGATCTTCTTTTCAGCTTAAGTCAATTGCCATTTACAGGCATGAATTCTTAAAATCCCCTAATTTTCACCCATGTTTTATAATCAGACTTGCTGGTTTCAGTAAGACCAGCAAATACTCATATCTACAATAAAAGATCATTCACTTTCAGAAGTAATGGCTAAATTCACACACATTTTAAGTGCTGGTACTTAATTTCAAAGAGCTTTGTTTTTCCATAGGATATGGGGGAAAATGACTGAAAGCAAAGCAGTTATTTTTCAAATTATTTAAAGAAATCACTGTGACACTTAATTTTCATATAAGTAGTACAGATTGCAATCTTCTGAAACCAAGTGGGTTTGGTTGCTAAGGCTGCACTGAAAATAGTAGGCTTTTTCAACTTTCCTCTAAATTTATTTTCATTAAAAAAACCCCAAAACACCAAAAAAGAGATGATTTGGCAATAAAATAATATCAAATGTGCTCATTTCTATCTGTTTCAAGGTAAAAAATACATAGTTGTTGGGTTTTTTTAAAAAAAGGCTTTAGAGAGCATAATTTTTGTGAAAAGAATTTGAAATAGATGTTTCACATTTAAGTAAAATACACTTGTGTTTAAAATTATTAATAACAAGATGTCAAATGGTAGAAAAAATTTAAAAACAAACTTAATGAATTGCCTGTAGTCCTCTCTTCTTTTTGCTATGAATAGGCAAAGCACTGTATTCTTGCCATAACTGCTAATGTTAAAAAAAAAAAAATCCATGAAATGTTTGTTTTTGTCATAGTTTGACACTGGCTACAAGCCAGGCATCTACAAAACAAACAAACAAGCAAACAGCATTCACTCATTCTTCTCTGATATAGTTGAGTAGAGGAGGGGGAAAGAAAAATTGAAGGGCTCATGGGTTGATATAAGGATTAGGAGAAAATACTAAAAGCAAAACAGGCTCAAAAGGTATAAAGAAAAAAAATCTATTAACAGAATTAAAAGAGGAAAATGAAAACTAAAATTATCCTTTAGAACACCTTTTTTCATCTCTAGCCACTCTCTCCTTTCCACCAGCAGTGCAAGGAGACAGGGTATAGGAGTTTTGGTCAGTTTTTCACTGGAAAGCTCTCTCCAGCTTGCTTAGGGAGAGGAATTTCTTCTGCTATGCTGTAGGATTATTCCCATGGGAGACAGTCCTCTCTGAACTTCTCCAACATGGTTTTAATTTTCAGGAGGAGCAGCAAGCACCTCCCCACTGCTCAGAAGGAGGACAGTGAAGAATTTTTTTTCTTTCTTAAATGTGTCATCATAGCGGTGTGACCAACCTCTCTAACTGGGCCAGCAGCATGTCCATCTTCAGAGCCATCAGGGATTGCCTCTGCCAGACATCTTTGAGCAGCTTCTCACAGAAGCCACCTCCGTGGTTTCCCCTGCTCCCACTAAACAACTAAGCTGTGTTAAACCAACAGCATATTATTCTCTTTTTCCAAATACTGTTCCATCTTTGCTTTGGATTCCTATGAATTCAGAGTGAGCTATAGTAAGATGCAAGATGCTTCTTAGCGCTCAGTATTTCTCAATTAACTTTATTCTGCTTAAAGCATTTGTGCTGTCAGCAGCAGCAAAATTTATTGCCACAGAAAAGCTTGGAAAAGTCAAATGTGTTCTTCTAGAATTCAACATATCTTCCAGATATAAATGAGACCCTATCTGTGAAAGCCTCTCTCTTTCTATTAAAGTAGGGGTCACACACCCATCATGTTTTGTGTAAGAAACATGTGAAAATGAAATGCCGCATCCCATTCCTTTTTTAGGCAAAAAGAGAATAAAAAAAGCAGAAAAGAAAGAAAAAAGCCTTCTTATAAAGAGAAATTCATATAATAAGCAGTCACGAATAATGCCTGTTACCCTAGCAACTGCCACATCCCACGGGATTCAGTTTGCCCTCAGGGTCCACAGCAAACTACAGAAATTTACTAGGTTTTGGTCTTGAGAAATAGATTTATGTTCACAGAATACAAACATGAGTACTCCAGAGGGTTAATACCCAAGCAAGGAATGCATTTATGTTTCTGAGTAATGCTTTGTGTACTTTCTAATTTTACTGCTTAGTTCTGAAACCCTATTTGAGAGTTGATTGCATAATTTTTTAACACTGAGTTTGAGATGAAAATAACTTTGTGATGCAGAGAAAAATAGCACTAACTGGGACCAGTGGGGTAAGGGGAAAACAAGAACTCAAAATAAACTGTGTGGATAATATGCATGCTGGATAATGTACCTCACTGTATATAGCAGACCTTCTAATAAAGATCTTTCTCTTCAGCTATAGCATGCAATTAGGGTTCATATCAATCAAGAATTTAAAAAAGGCTGCTTTTTCCAACTTCAGAATTAGGTTTGCTTTTTGATAGTGGGCATTTAATCCTTCAGTTTATAGCATCCTGATAATGTCCTCTTACCTGAGTGAATAAAGGCAGATTTAGTCTTCCAATCAGAGAAAATATTCAGTCTAAAATGGAGCTTTAATCGGAATGATTATTTGCTGTGTAGGAATTGCCTCAGCAAGCATCATTGCTGACCCTCTCTCTGCAAGAAATTTAAACTTCTGCCAGTTGATCAGTCAGGATTACTAGCTTTTTACACCACATGAGGATTAAATGGATTTCCCAGATCAAAGATACAAGAAAACTTTTCACTTGTGTAAGTAGAATACTGCAGACACCTATTGTTATGGGTTTGTTTTTCTAAGTTGTCTTTAAAAAATACCTTGGATGATTCCAGTTACTGAAAAAAACCACTGTCATGTCTCCTCTGATTAACACATATACATATGCTTTTTTTTTTTTTTTTTCAGGCAGTATTTATATAAATTAGTATTAAGCATTGGCTGCTGTCATAAGGTTTCTGCCTTCTTCCTTCAGCTGCCAAATAAGATAGTGCCCTCAAAATATATCTCCTGACATAAGCATGTCTTAAATGATAGTATTTTTCATACAAAACAAGATTTTTCCCTGGAAAATTGGCCACCTGAGGCAATCTTTTCATTCCCAAAATGTCTTACCTTCTGGCTGAAGTTCGAAATTAATCAACCAAAAGTCCACAGGAGACAGGAATGCAGGCAGCTGGCTGGAGGCTTAACTGCAAAATAGTGTCACAGCTTTATTTTTCCTGAAGTCCAGATCCTCTAATATTAAAACCAATGGCAATCTTCCCATTAACTGGAAGCCTAAATCATCTAAGTAGGGAAAATTCCAACATTTATGTGCATTTAAAAATATACCTCCTTTTGAGACCAGATAGAAAAGTTACCAATCACTGCAGTAGCAATTTCAATATTGATTAAAATCTTGGATGACTCTGCAGTTAATCATATAAAGCATGTATTATATGGCAAGAGTATGTAAGAATAAGAAAGATTTTTTTTTTCTCCCCACATTTCTTAGAACCTAGATATAAGACAGAAGAAGTTATTTTAAAGGCATCACTGGCCTACTGAAAATGGAAGGCAGATAAAAACATTCAGAAAATCAGCTGCACCTCAAATTCAGTGTTCAGTTTTGGGCCTCTCACAAGATGAAAGGCATTGAGGTGCTGGAGTGAGTCCAGAGATGTGAACAGAGTTGCTGAGAAGCAGCTGAGGGAGCTGGCAGGCCTCAGCCTGGAGAGGAGGCTCAGGGAGGAACTTGTTGCTCTCGACAGTGACCAGAGAGGAAGGTGCAGCCAGGTGGGGGTCAGGCTCCTCCAAAGAACAAGCAACAGGACAGTATAAAACAGTCTCAAGCTGCACCAGAGGAGGTTTAGTCTGGATATTAAGGGAAATTTCTTCATGCTGAGGGTTGTCAAGCACTGGAACAGGCTACCCAGGTCTATGGTGGCATAACCTTCTCTGGAGCTATTTAAAGACCTGTAGATGGTGCACTCAGGGACGTGGTTTAGCGTGGACTCAGCAGTGGGTAAACAGTTGAATTCAATGATCTTGAAGGTATTTTCCAACCTAAATGACTCTGTGTTTCTAGGAGAACTGAGTTCTCCAGCCTTCTAAAAGTCTCTCTGAAATGTTAAAACTAGTACCAGTGAAGCACTTCATCATCTCTGAAGCATGGCTGTGTCTCAAAAAATGTACAGATTGGAGCATACTTTACAGATCATTGTATCCCACCTCTGCTGCTGGGAGTGGTGAATGATTCTTTTTTTCCCCCTAAGTTTGCAGTTCTACTTCAAAGTTATTAAATCAATAGGATAGTCACTATTTACAAGAAAGTTTATCATCAATTTTTACTGACATCCCCATCACTATCTCTTACTTCAATATTTTTTTCCAACTATCTCTTTACCAAGACTAATTCTGAACAAAAAATCCCAGCTAAATATGGAAAGGCTCATAAAAATAAAAGTATTAAAATATTTAAATTCTGTGGAAAGCATTATTATAGATGGATAGGTAAAAATCTTGCATACAATCTTGCAAGTCAGTTGCTTGGAGCTGTAGCTACTATCGATATCCTCCAATTTTTCTTTATGAAAATTGGAAGATGTTCACCACCATTAACACAAAAAACTTAAAATCACTAAGATAGGGCAAAACCAAATTCATTTGCATTTAACACATTCTTTTTTCTGTTCTCATCCACTTAGCTTAAAAGGTTGGTGTTCCACCACTCAACATTCCAGTGCATAATGACATTCTCTGTCCTCTTCTCCTTTCATCCACTTGCAGTTCACACCACAAAGCTCTATGCTGCAAAATTCCCGGCCTGAAATAGACTTCTAAAGGCATCCCAGTACCTCATGCTTTTTTTGAACATTTTTTGACTTTCTGAAAAATCAGCTGATGTAAAGCACTGCAGTAAATCATGGCTTGCTCAATTTTCCTGTAGGGTTCAGGCTGTCAGTGCTGTTCTCAATGTTCTTGCATATTTTAGCACTTCTGTCTCATCACACAAAGAACAGCTCATGACGAGCTTCAGCAGGCAAGGAGAGTCTAGCAAAATGTGAAAATGGAATGCAACAATAATCCTACAAGATATCATAGTTGGTATTTACACCATAATATATAATGAAGTTGAAAGCTTCTTATTCTTTTTAAACTGAAATTAATAATAATGAAACTTAACTGACAAAAGTTTTGTTTTTTCAGACTACAAAATTGCACCATCTACCTATTCACGCTGCGTAGGGCTGCTCAACAGCATAAAATGCCACAGAATTTGAATTCAGGCCATACTCAATTGGAATAGTTTTGGTTGTTTTTTTTTAATTCCTTCAGCACTCTCGTCTGAATTTCATCTAAGCTTATGAGTATGACAGTGTTACACACACACACAGCCTCAAGTTCCTGCTTCCTACCTTCACTGCAGCCCAGACTGATCACAGCACTTTGCTAAAATATCCCATCAGCCTCCCTAACCAGACAGAAACTTTCCATTGCTTCCTGGAGACACTGGAGGCCAGCACACCATCTTCTTCCAGGTCTTTGCTTTTTTTGACACTGGAACCACACTCCTGCTATTCTTGTAGCACTGCTCCTCTGAGGTTTCCCAATTATCTCTCTAGCCTTTCCTCAATATATTATGAATTCTTTCTGTCCTTCCACTCTCCACAGAAATTAATGCACTGTACAAGGCTCTCCTCTTAAAAAAGAGGCTCCCCCTCTTTTTTACTCCAGGCCAATTCCTTGATAGGTGATACCAGGTATATGCAAGGTGAGAGAACTTGTCTGCTAAAAATGGATGGAATGTGGTCAGTTAATTCCCTTACCTTCTCTTTTGTTTTCAACACAAGACAACTGATTCTGGGCTTTTCCCCCAAAAATGATCGTCTTCCCCAGTTCTTCTAATGTGGACTCTGTAGGTGTGCATCAACGTCATTCTCTACCACCAAATTACTTGAGAGTAAGTTAAGACTGGGTATAGAAATATTAATGTTCCCTTGCTCCTTTTAAGAAGGAAAGGGAGCTTTCCACATCTGAAGGTAGTTTGATCTTCCCCAAGTGCTTTTGTGACGGAATAAAGAGGAAAAAAAACCATTACCCTGACAAAAATCACTGGGGGGGAAAAAAACCTCATAATTTGTCAGAAGTTTTTCAAGGACTTGGAAAGTTGGCATTACCATCTGGCTAAAACAATGTACTGTGAGACATGGGGCAGGGGGAAAAGTCAGTAATTCAAAAGGTATTGTGTTTTTCCAAGAATCTGCTTGGCATGTTTGTGCCACTCTTACAGTACAGTGTAATCACCAATCATGGAAACTGATGTCCCAACTAAGAGATTACAGCAAACCAAGAGATTCATGCAAAAAGTCATCCTCAGTATCATCACTAAACCTGTACTTGCCAGTTTTGACAACAATCAAAGGTATGTGCATTTTACTGTTGGCTGCCAAGCTTGACATGGTCTTTAAAGCTATTAGCAGTGTAATAAATCTGCATTTTTCAGTTTTAACCTAGATTTTTCCTGCAACAGCTTAACAACTATTAATACTTCTGTACTGTAGCTCCACCACAAAATCAGTCTTATTCAAAATATTTTTTCTAGTTGTTTCTTCTATATTGTCACTAAGGATGATCTCTTCCAATCGCGTCCTTTCAGCAAGTAAGGCTTTTAAGGTGAAACTTAGTAACTGGCTCAACCAGACCACACTATAGAACTTTTAAAAATTGATTATGTTGGAAAATTTGTTTCTGATTCTCTGGTACTATTGAAACTTAGAAAAAACCCCAAGTTATCTATTAACAATTCCTTGGTAAGTCTGTGTTACAGGTAGTCTACATAGTATTTCCCACATTATGAAGGCTGCAAGCGTGTGTCAGTTGAGCAAACACCATGACCTTCTCTGAGCACACTGACAAACAAAGATAAAATACCGACACACTTTTTATGTCTGAACTCAGCTAGACAGCCATCAATCAGTCTCTTAATGTCGTCATACAATTACAGCACTGGACAACATCAGAAACATACACATAAGGTGAATGCATGGCCCTTTTCCCAAAACAAAGGAACAGAACTAAGCATCTATTTCACAGAAATCCAGGATCCCAACTTTCAAGTTGTTTCTAAATGTTCCCTGGTCTAAAGTTGTACTTTTTTTAGTGTCCTCTTTTTCTTCTACACAGCAAATGAATCCACAACAACAGCTGTTTATAATACCCTTTTTATTTTTCAGCCAGAAATACAATTTAATTTAATATTTCAATAAACAGTGGTGTTTATTCCTTAAACAAATCCCCTGTCTCTTTGGCATCTGACTGTATTCTGCTTTTCAAACTAAAGACTATATAAGAAGACTTAACTTTCAAGACCATTGTTCAATACATTAAATTTACACCAGTGCAGTTAACTTTGAAAAATACACATTTTAAAAAAAATTTTCTAATAAACCTTTAAAAAATAACCAAACCACAAAATGCTCACTAGTGGGCTGCCTTCATTTAAACTGTGGAGTGACAGAGTAAGAACTCTTCATTTTCCAGAGCACATGCACTAACTAGTACTTTCTAGTAATTCTGAGTGATAAACAAATAAAAAAAATCTTAACTCTGTCAAAAACAACTGATCAAATAATTCATGTTTTAAAGCAATATGAAATTATTTTTAACTTCTGCAGAGGTCATCAGGGAAAATCAAGTTATGCATTGCTTCAGTAAAAGACTGCACCTAAAATAAAAGACAGTACGAAAACTATTTTTCATTTTTAAACTAAAGTTACCAAAATGTTTTAAACACATCTAGGAATACAGCTGTCAAAACTGCATTTGACGTCATGTTTGGATAAAAATTTAAGTAACAAAAGTAACCCAGTGCATTATTCCACTGAAAAATTCAAGATAATCTTTTCAATGCTGACAAGAAATATTTCACTTGCACTCTTACCAAGAAAAAATCTGCCCTCCAGAGCTCGTGTTCAGTGCTTCAAGTCAATGGAATTTCCAAAGCTATGCTAAAATTGACACCTTCTGCTACTATAGATGACATGAAAATCACAAATTAAAATCAAAACATTACCAACATACTACTATAGACATTCCAGCTTCTGTCTCAAGAAAATGTAACACCAAAATCTACTAAAAAAAAAACCCAAAAACCAACTAAACAATAAAACAGCCACCCAACAACAACAAAAAAAACCCCAAAAGAAACCAAAAAACACCCCAAAAAACTTCACTTCCTGAAAGATTTGCTTTAAATAACTGAAATATTTATTCTGAACATGTTTTATAGAATAAAAAGGACAAAGCAATTACTTCCATGCAGAAACTAAAAAAATAATTTAATAGGATTCAAGTGGCAAAGATGTCTTTTATGAACAAATCTCACCCACATCACCAGTACAAGCGCAGTCTCAAAATGCATCAATTGGATTGTTTAAATATCAAGTGATTCATCCAGTCAAGCTCACTTTCCTGTCCATGTGGTAAGAAAAACCCATACATTTTACTCCAGAAACAAAACGTAAACCTAAAAAACCTCCTTGAGTACTTATCCAAGACCAGTTTCTAACATCAAGCCAAAACCAGCAACAACCAAGCAGACATCACCAATTTTTCAGTTTTGAATTACTGTAAATACTAGATGTAGTAGTACAGAAAAAACACAAAAATTCCTAAAATCAAAAGCTTTCTTTTGTTAAAATGTGTCCAAAGAAATATCCAGTAGTTGCAGTCAAATCTGCATCAGAAGCTGCTTGATCAGGAAAACATTCCTCTCTCCAAGTATTTGTAGAACTCTGCAGTGCCAACACTGTATTAAAATAAATTACTTTCTGGTAACACTGAGATGATAAAACCGCCTACAATGTGGACAGTCAGGTACACAGTACAACAGTGGATTTTTGCAGCAACAGAGAACAGATCAAAAACCATTTCTAAATTTGAGATGATAGCTCATGTGCTATTCCTTGCAAACATACGATCCCCTCTAAGAGTAAGGTGTTGGAGCTGGTATTGTAGCACTTCTGTGTCAGCAGGTTCCTTAATGTTCATTCTGTCTAAATTGAGGTAGTCCAGGGATTTTGAATGAGCCCTTTTACCTTTCAAAAGGCAGAGAGGCAGGGGACCATGAAGTGCCTTGTAAGGTTCATATGGTAAAGCTTTATTGTATTTATCCCCTGAGCTGGGCATCCGTCTCCTCCTCCTTCCATTTACTGCTGGGATCTCGTATGGCTGGTAGTACCTACTCCTGGCTTTGTACAAACGTGAGGAGCGTGCAAGTCCTGAATCAAGAGGTTTGAAGCCCAAGTTAAGACCAGATTCTCCTTTATTCTCTTCGCCTCCCGTACACTTATGGGCTAGTTTTAGCAGCTCCTCTCCAGTTGTGAAACCAACCAGGTAGTTAGAATCCATGTGAAGGATCTGATACCCCGCAACTGTCCGCCGCAGCGGAGAGCAGGGGGTGCTGGAACAGCGCGGCTTTTCTGCTTCCATCCTGGCTCCAGAACTCACCTCTGCAAGAGGCACAGGAAGGGTGGAGAGGGTGGTTCTGGACTCGCCATTGACATCAACTTCCATTTTAAACACAAAGCTTCGCTCCTAAAAATAAAACAAAGCTTGATCAGAAAATGCAACACAAGGTCCTGAGAGAGGACCACAGAAATGGAATTTTGTATCACCCAGAAGTCATAACTAGCACTTCCCTATTCAGCCTGGTCTTAGCTCTCTGCACGGTGTCACATAAAAGAATTACCACCAACATTTGTCTTTCAAAATTATCTTTGGTGGGTTTTTTAGTTAAAGATATCATAAAAATACTGCTAAATAGCTAAAAATGTACTGGAATACTATCATGCACAAAAATGGAGCATCTCTCTAGATCATTTTTTCAGCATTTTGGTGCATTTATTCCTTGTAGTCCCTCATCTCTTGGAGCATCTACATCCATTAGCAGATCCATAGCACCTTTCCCCATCTTTACTGTGTAATTTGTCTACTGACAATATTCTTATTAAACAAAGCTTTCAAAAACCATGCCTAAAAGCTACCACCTCATTCATATATGGCCACGGGCCAGACCTGATCTGAGTATACTGCAATGCCTCCATCTTCCAGATGTGCAGAAAGCTTGCTTCAAGTTCAGAGAATGGAATCCTAGCTGTTCCCCACCTGCCTGATTAGGTCAATTGCAATCCTCACCCACTCCCAAAAATTCACCTATCATTTTATTCACAATTAATCAAACATATGCTCTTCTATTCTAATAGGATTCTAACGTATTTCTAACAAAATACACTGTGTTTAATGAATACAGCATTCGATTCTTATAAGCATCTTAAGAATAAGCAATATTTATTTCATTTTTTTTCCTATTTCTCTTGGAAACAGACTGTTTTACTCTTCCCTCACAACTATTCCAAATATATTATTTGGTGCCTTTATGGACACAAGTGCACACTGCAAGCTATCACCACCTCTAACATGGAAAGATACAGTCACCATCACAGGAAGTATACACCAGAAGGTGCCAGAACACCAGAAAGCCTTGTTTTCATTTTTATTTTCAGCACCATCTGAAGCATTTCAGTGACACAGCTACTTCACAAAACAGAAAGGTCACATTTGTTTCCAAATCCAAGCTTTCTTCATTGTCAGACTTATCGTTGCTCTAAACTGTAACTAATGGCTCTGTAGTCAATATACTTCATCAAAAAATCCAGCATAGCTATGTCATGTTTTAAGGCAGACAAGACTCAAAGGAAAGAAAGTCAGCATCTAAGTGTTAAGCAGAAACAATTCTGAAATTCATTATATGTGACTATAAACTACATTCAAAATATCAGTATTTCACAAATAAAACTAACTTAAAACATGCTTCCAAGAGTTGGCAAACTTTTGAAGCTACTGCTTGCTGTCATTCTGAGGCTCAGAATGTCACAGGCCAAGCAGCAATGATGTAACTAACAAAGAAACACTTTATTCCATCTTCTGCAACTAGATATCCCCTAAAATCCCATTAAGACCTATCTCAATTTGTTTTAAAATAAGAGAGGGAGCTGTGTGCAAGTACAACGTGCAAAAGAAAATACTAGCCTTATGCAGAATATAAGATTACCTTGTTTCTGTTAAGGGACTGGGAAAGGACCAGTTCAAATAGTGTTCTGTCAGAGACTGAAAATCTGTTTTTGAGAGACCTTGGAGGCTTGGAATGTATGGTAGGAGGTGGGTGGGTCAGGCCTTGCTCTGGTGAGGTGGTGCACTGCCTTCCATATTTCCCAGCCCCACAGCACCCATCAGTCAAGGCACAATGGAGGCAGCCCTTAGTGTGGCCTAACCCAGCCCCTCAGTGGCAAAGCAACCAAAAATCCCAGTTGGGATGAGGGGTCTTTAAGAAGGCTGACCACAAAGCAAGCATGTTGTTCTTTAACCCTATCTTCATCTTAGAGCTCTACATGCCTGGAACCCAGGACTTGACAGTTGTGTCTGTTTTTCTACATCTTTCCTATCTTTCTCCCCTTCGTCTTCCAACTTTCTTTTTACAGAAGATAATATCAAATGGGTTTAAAGGTTTTCTATGTTCAGTAGACTATGTCTGTGCTGTGGTGTTTCATGTTGTACTAAATCATTTGACATCTTCTATAGCTTCCTAGTAAACTTTTACGTGATTTTTTTCCTCTCTTGAAGGTATCTGGTTGGTATTTCTCCTTTGTACCTACCCAGACCAAAAGAATCTTGGTTTAACCCCGGATTTAAGTGACTGGGCTGTGATGTTCCTACCTTTTCTTCCCTGCTTAGTCCCCAGTCAACCTGCTGTTCCCTATGCTAATAAACTAGTAGGAAACAAAATACCCACAGTTCTGCTAAAGAGGATTTTATTTGCCATTAACAGACTTATATTATGGAGAGACTATTTCTAATGTTCCTTTAGTCTTAAATGCTCTCCTTTCATTCTCACAGTCATGGTGTACTTAGGATTCCTCATTACCAGTTTTGTATACCGTAACTTTTGCAGATACACTTCATCCAGTGAGTTTTTAAGCATTTTGGCATTGGACTAGATGGTCTGGGGTTGGACTAAATGATCTCCAGAAATCCCTCCCAACCCTAACAATTCTATGAATCAAACAATATAGGTAAAACAGCTGAAAGAACTGAAACACTGCAGCAAACCAGACAACAAAATTTTTCACTGCAGAAAGTTCACACAACTCAGTAACACTTCGCATTGTATTCAATTGAAGTCAATATGTATTTATGGAGTCAGCTGCCAGTTCTAGGAAAGCAGAAGCAATTGTTTCCTACTTTAACACCTTATCAAGCAGTGAAACAATAAATCTGATGACACTTCAGCTGCTGAGACAAAGGTATTAATGACAATTTCTTAAGTTGAAATTATACAACACCAGGAACCATGATTACTGGAGGCACAGCACACAGAAATTCTGCATTACAACATTCAGCTACCCTGTGATTTTAGGGAAGAAACCTAAGTATCTCTTTTTGCTCTTAATTCCCAAGTTTTACTCTACAGTTTGGAAATCTCTCCTGGAACCTTCCAGAAAGACTCAACTTGTTCTGTTAAAAGAAACTGAAATGATGCTAGAAAATGTATAAATAAAATGGATGCCCTGCAAGGTTGGAAATTAATCATAATTATCACCTAGTTATATACAAACAGCAAAACCAACAACAACAACAACAACAACAAAAACAAACAAAAACAAACAAACAAACAAAAGCCCAGAACAAAGCAACCATTTGCCACAGCATTATGTGCCCTAAAGAAGAGGAAGGAGTAAGAGGTATCTTTATGAACTTTTAGAGTTTAAAATCTGACAGTAACACAAAGGCTCTTCTCAGAACATAACTTTTAAAATTAATTTACTTTTGTTTGCAACATGAGTGTGTGCTCTGGTAACCAAGAGCAATCAACTTGGAAAACCAACCATGCAAAACGGAAGGGGTCAGCAGTTAACACAGCAATTATCCTCACTGTAGACCAGTACAAAGGAAAATCAGAGCAGAAAGTCTTCCTCTGGTCCTCAAGTCAGCATGGTCCAGCCTAGTACTTCAGGTTCTGAAACTGCAGAACTCCCATTCTGTACTGCAGTGGGAAGAACAGTACTAAATAACCAAGAAATCTGTCAGACATTTGAAAGCAACAGCAGCATCAGTGACTGGTGCCACAAACATCAAAACCATAAGGGAACAACACTGCAAGCTGGTGACAGGAATGACTGGCCAGCTTCCTAAGCAAAGGAGCAGAACTCAGCATGTATGTGCTCAGCTCTTCTTTCCCAAGACTTTTAATGCCCATTATTCAAGCTGCCATACAGCTTCAAAATTATTTGTATCCTTATCTGGGAAAAACACCAGGAAAGACATAAAGACATTATTTAGAAGACTCCTATGAAAGAAAAAAAGAAAAAAAAAATTGAGATTCACACTGAGTGCAGGTATACCACCTATAAATAGATATTTAAAACTTGTTGACAGTATTTTTAGGACATTTCTAAATATGACAAAGCATTTGATAACTTCTGTTATGTTCACTGCTGTTTAAAAGTATAAACTCATCAGTAGTTCCCAGCACCAGTTATAACACCGGAAAAAACAGTACTTCAGCTTAAAAAGACTACTTTTTCAGGTCACAGCTGGCTTGTATTCTTGCCTCTCAAACAGAATGACAACAGTGATGCCAACTCAAGGCAATATATAATTAAAGATTATTATTGAATCTAAGCAAGGAGACTATGAACAAGATGGTATATCCATTACTGCTGGTCCACATATTAAAAAAATATGCAAAATAACTGAAAATAACAGTTACCAAGGGAATTCATTTGACCAATACCTACCAGAATGGCCTCCAAAATAGAACTCAATGACATTCATAGAATTCAATGAGATTTTACAAGATTTTATTAATTCTCTTTGTATATTTAAAGCAGGCTTTGCATATAAAGTAACCAGACCCAATCCAGATAAATACTGAGAAAATTGTCTAAAACACAGAGCAGAGAAATAATGAAGGTAAATACTAGATTAACTACTAAAAATCACTCTAAGAATACATTATTATTCTTGGGTTTTTCTTTCAGTATAAAACCATCGAAATTTCCGTACTTTGCAAATATAAAGGGCTTCTGGTTATTGAATATTTCAAAGATATCAGATACCATTCATATACTTCTCATAACATGGAAAAAATGAAAAGCAGACATGCATGACACTCTAGGGCCTTATATCCCTATATATCCCAATATATGCACTGTAAATTATTTATTGTTAAAGTGACTTCTTGCCATGTGCCTCACTACACTCAAAATCTTGTGGGGGGTTTTTTCCCAATAAAATGTTATTTCTTCTGTTACCTGTATTACTTACAGTCTGAGGAATGAAATGTGACTTAAAAAATACAAACTTTAAATACTCAATATTTAAAGAAAAAGACAGATGAAAAGAGGTTTTCCTCAATACTCTTACACTTTCTAGAAAGTCTGCATTATTTTGGAACCACCTAAGTTACTCTTAACAAAACAACTGGTTCTCCATAATTTAGCATTTCTATTGTTACTTATCTCCTCAGCTAGAATCTGAATTGATTTGACAAAACAGCTTTTTTTCTTCTAGATAAGCATTAAATTTCTGCCCATTCAGTAAATGTTTTCTTCTTAAGAACTGATTCTTCCTCCTAGATGCCACGCCTGTAGGCTACAGAATTAGTTAAGAATCACTAAGATATGTCACATTGATAAAATGATAGTAGTTGCATCAAGAAAAAGCAGAATGGAGATGACAGTGGTGATACCAACTGTAAAAGAGTCAAGCATACTGAACAGAGATATCAAGCCAATGTTGACACTTTCTCTTCTCTGTGCTGCCATTATTTGATATATACAATGCACTTAAAAGACAAAATGTTTGTCTGTTAAACATCAAGAGTAAGTGAAATTGCCAAAATGTGTGAAGGACACTTTTAATTATTTCAATTGTCTTTTTGTGAAGAGTAAAAAATAAGGTCTACATCATTCTCCTTGCAGTCTGAAGGAAAAAATGTTTGCTGTTCCTTACAAGAAATTCCATATTCCCCTACACTAAAGAGAATGGGGGCAATGTAAAACTGTTGCATCACGAAAGACAACATTCAGATGCAGTAACAACTAAGCGTAGCACAGATTTATTTCTCAAAAT
This sequence comes from Pycnonotus jocosus, assembly GCA_013400435.1. Taxonomy (NCBI): domain Eukaryota; kingdom Metazoa; phylum Chordata; class Aves; order Passeriformes; family Pycnonotidae; genus Pycnonotus; species Pycnonotus jocosus. Next base: position 9,648 of record VWYP01028099.1, on the reverse strand, counting down.
TACATGCAAGACAACAAAATTATGCGTAAGACGTACAGTATAATCTTACAGGCCTTAAGAAAACATTAATTGATATTACTGAATTAATAAAGCCAGTGTAGTAACTTCAGAATGTAAAGCAACAGCCTACAAAACTAGTGAAGTGTCTTGGAGGGGGGCTTCTTGTCAACAGGTAAAATATTGAGCCGTTCAGCTACCCAATACACCAGGTAATAAATACCACATGGCTTACATAAAACTAGGATTTACAAAATGTTCTTTTAGAAAAGATGATTACATCAATTTCTACCATTATGGTCCTACTCCAAGTAGCAGTGACTGATTTTTAAATTCTTGTTCATTAACACAGTTTTATACAGAAAGCTATTATGATCCAGAAAACTACCTTTTAAAATTGAAGATCATTAGTGCATTACTGAGAAATTACAACCAGCAACATAAGTGACTAGCTCAGACCAGAGCATACAATTTACAAAGAAGAGACAGATGGAATGTCAAGAGTCTGACTAGACTAATGAATTTTGTATGAGCAGACTTAGCAAGCAGAAGTGAAAGAAAATGGTGGGAAAGAAGGCCATTTAACATCTCTCTGCAAAGCAATATTAGATGGAAGTGTTTAACAGACAATGACTTCTCTGAAATATTTAGAGTCTTCCACATGGACAATGTGACTGCCTTGCTGGATTGAATCACAGATAAACACATCCCCTTCACTTGGTCAGTAAAATGGTGCTCCTGGCCAGCATAAACGTGGTTGTTAACTATGCCAACTCATCAAAAAATGAAAACTGTGAGATATATGGATCAGCTTCTTTGCATGCTGTAACACAAATAATTTTTATTCTTTATTGGATTAGTAAGTAAAATAATGTTTCCCTTATCATTTCATTTTTATGTCTCTGTATTTTTGATCTTCCATCTTTTCATCAACTAAAATCTAAGTTTCATTTTCAAAGTTCTTCATATTTTCAGGTTATCCCACTTGCGAAGACACCAACCAACCTGACTTGTCAACAATAAACTAAATTGCCTTTTAAAAATATGAGACAGAAACACACAAATGAAAGAGTGCCTAAAGTATTCCAGTTTTTACCAATTATCGATTTCTTTTCTTTAAAAAACAAAGTTCTAGTGGGACAATAGGTCTCCACTGTTTTTGTGTTAGAGAAGAAATTCAGGTTGGGTAATACTCTATACTTACAAGTCAGTGCAACTCTGGTGACCTTATTTTGAAGTGATCAGCCTAAACCAAACAATGTTCAGCCTTTGACTAGGAATAGCTATTCAAAGAAAGAAACTTGAAAAACAGACTTACTCATTATGAAAAACATGTTTAATCAATGCAATTTAGTTGTCTCAGATTTTTTAACAGAAGCACTTTATGCACTTTCTCAAGCTCACTAGAGTAATGTACAATTAGGCTTTAAAGTTTTGTTGTTTGCCTGCTTCTCAAATGCTCCTTCCCTTACTTAAATGCTTCTTAAAAACAGATTTAATTCAAGTGTGGAGTAACAACTAGTAAAAGCCCACAGCACTTGCAGTTACAGTAAATTTATATTAAACTTACAATTAGTGTGAGCAGAAATCTTCCTCCTGGAACACTCAGTTCTGACTCATCTGACTTTGCCATACCATACCACATTTCCATATGATTATACATGCCTGGTGGCCAGGCTGGCAGCACAAGGCTGATCAAAGAAGAGACTGTACAGAAAGCCACGCTATAACGCCATTACTCTTATGCAAGAGCTTCACTGCACTGCCACTGCCTCATTTCCTTCTGCTTCAAAGCCACTGTGAGAACCACCCTCCTCTACCTTCATTGCCCTAACAAATCCTCATCCTCAAGAGGGAAAAAACCCAAAACTGAAGCAAGCACACCCAGTTAGCCAGAATATGGTTCAAAATATACCAATAGCAGGAGGATGGTGGGAGGAGCAGCTTTCTGACATCAATTCATTTCTGCACACAGCTATGCAAGCACACATGCAGGACATCCTGGCCCACTCTAGAAAACTTTGTAATAGACTTCTCTGTAATAGAGAATATATTTATAATAGGCAAAATTCCTATACGAAACAGCACATAAATAATATATACAGAGACCTAAAATCTGAGATGGTTTTACTGCATTTTGCAGACTACTCGAAACAGCACTGCAGCTGCTCAAAGATACTCTTCCAATAAATGTGCAGAGACATAACTGGAAAAACATGCCTGCTAATGAACCAAAGTTCCTTAGCAAGTTTCATACTCTAAAGTAACACGTTAATGCACCTTTGAGTGCACAAGGGCAGCCCGTGAGCTTCACAGGCCATACATTAAGACAAAACTCTGAGTATGTCTACTCTTCAGTGAGCAAAACTTATTACAAAGAAAGATAAAGTTACCCACAGAAGGCTGTGCTCCAATGCACATTGTTACTGTCAGAATTAATATTAAGGTCATATTCAAGTTCATCGTTTGCCTGAGAGTATGGGGCTGCCAGTGGCTTAAACTGCAGCTGATGAGACGGTTATGCATACTAAATACCTATATACACACTAATACTACATACACCTGCAAACAAGTAAGTTCTGGCCTTTTCCACCGCTTACACTGTCACCCATCGGGTGGCACGGAGAGAGCACCAGGAGCGGCCTGAGCGCAGGCTGCAGGCCCAGCATGGCAGGTTCCCGGCTTCCCTGCACACTCGGGGATGACCACCAGCGTGCTGCTCTCCTGCTGGGGCTGCCGGGCAGCTCCTGCCCTGCTCCTCCCTGTCGGCTCAGCCCCGCCGCACTCGGGGCCGCAGGGCGGGCCCCGGGGCCTGCAGGAGCGCAGGGCCGCCGGTCGCACCGGCCGGGC
>VWYP01028089.1:0-19789 GCA_013400435.1 Pycnonotus jocosus | reverse complement strand
AGAGCCGGAGCCGATGGCAGCTGCCGGCCCGCCGGGAGCCGTGGAGCTGCCGCAGCTGGTGAGCGGGGCCGGCTCCGGGGCGGGGAGCGGGGCCGGGCTGGGTGCCCCGGCTGCGGGGCTCCTGTACGGCCGGGGCTCTGCCTTCTGCTTCCCCTGTGTTTATTTCCCCCCTCCCCTCGCAGGCGGAAAATCTGCTCTGCCGGCTGCAGGAGAATTTTCAGGCGCTGACGGAAAAGTTGACGCTGAGAAATATCCTCTTTGGAATGTGGGGTACCCGCGGCTGGATTTCGGATCCCTTGGCTAGGGCCCCCTGCGCGCTGATGGGTGCGGGCGGGGTCTTTGCCTCTGACAGCGGGATGGGTTTCTGTCTTGAACAGCAAATTAGCTAATTATTAGTGACGTGACTAAACACCTATGACGTAAAGGCACCTGACTTCCCCCCCAGCTTGTTTATATATCCCTTTTTCTAAGAAGGAAATCCTAAAGTAATGTTTCACTACAACTAGCAAAGTAGCTCTGTGCAGCAATTCTGACTTTCAAGTAAAATAAGCATCGAATTATGTGTAAAGATTCTGAAGGTGCATTTAAAAAAATCATCCATCTCCAAAAATGTAATTCAAATAAGCCACAGTTTAAAAGCAGCTGTTGGCCTGAGCACGACAAGGTGAGCCCTCAAAAGGAGAAAATCAGAAGGGGCTCTGAGCTTTCTTATTACATGTACTTACAGAAACTACCTCTGCTTTCTGAAACTTTTTTTTTTTTCCCCAGAAACTTGACCTTTTAGGAAGCAGCTGCTTCCTGAATAATATTTGAGTAGCATTTATATTCTGCTTGTGTAGGTTAACTGTATGGTATCACCTAAAATAGTTCCTCAGAAAGAAAACAATCTCTTACACAGTTCATGAGTACTCATGAGTATTTGCAAAGGCTTTTGATACTAAGAATTTGAATGCTTATCTGTTGTAAGAGCATGTGGGATTGTGTTCTAACAATACCACCTTGTGCATGCTTCATCTTGCATTAAACATGAACAAGTAAAACGCTGACACATCCGGAAGAAAGCTGCTTGTTCTTGTTACAGAAGAAAAAAAAAATCTGTATAATTGTATAACTCTCATTTATGAATAAGTTATCTTTAACTTTTTACTGGAAGAAATGGGCGAGCGCATCAATGACCTTGAGAAGCGTGTTGCTGACCTGATGACAGAGGCTGGGGTAGAAAACAGCAATGAAGAGTTGGGAGTAAAGACATTTACTTAAGATTTTCTGTGTTTTGTACATTTCCACTTAGTTTTGAGTCATGGGCAAGTAATGAATGGTGTTCACATATTTAGTGTACCTGCATTCTCTTGGATTTCAAAGTGTACTTTTTAAAAACATATTTAATATGCCTTGATTTTTTTTTTTTTTGTTTTGCCAAGAGGCAAAGAATGTGACCACTTTTGCAAAAGAAAAACTGCGTCTTGGTGCCTCTGTTCCAGCTGAGTGCCATATACAGGAGGGTAGTGCTAACTCACTCCCAGTGTGTGAACTGAGGCTGTCCATTCACAGTGAAATGTGTGTGGGTCAAAGTGCTCCTGCCCACCATTCGTGTCCCTCAGCTATGCTAACCTAGCTGAGGATTCTCGCTGGTATGAATTTATGTACCTCTGCTTTTAAACCTGCTACAGCTTCCCAGTGTGGCATGAGCACGCCTCTCACATGCACTCACCCCAAACACAGCAGTAAATCATAGTCAACTGCTTTCTAATATAAAATCATGCTACATTTCAGGATTGTGCTCTGGATTTTATATCCATCTGTTACACATACCAGCCCCCTCCCTGATGGATGCCTGGCTCTGTGTTCTAAGTGTTTATGAGGCAGCACTGCTTCCATATTCTGTGGATGTTGTTGGACAAGTGATGTTGTCTTCCTGTTGTTGCACACTTTCCTGATTCAAATTGAGACATATCCATTATTCTTGTCATTGGAACTTCTTAGCCAGTGAAAGACAGGAATGTCTGTAAATATTCTGAAGAAATTTAGGCATCTATTCATTCTGATGCCTTTTGCACAAGGTACACAATAATTTTCAGAAACAGTAATTTTCAGAAAGACAACCCACGAAGATGTATTTAAGTGTACAGAGATCTTCCTATCTCCATGCTGAATCACATTCATGAATAAATCACTAACCTACTTATTCACTGTATCTTTGCAGCACTGAAATGAGGATGTGTCCAAGGAAGATTAAAGGCAGAACAGCATAGCACTGACTCTGAGATTTTACAGTCAAGTGTCACACTGACAAAAAATGTTAAAAACGTTGCATCATGTTGTAACAGAACCTTAAAAAATTTTTTTCAACTATTGCCCCAGGAAAAAAAATTAGAAAACTGGGTTTGTTCATCTAACTGAAGCACTGTATTTCCTGGAGCTGAAGAAGAACTGTTAGTTTCAGAGAAAGCAAAGCCACTATTTTGGATAGAAAACTATATTCTAGTGAACTTACCCAATCCCAAATGTTTTCAATGTATGAAAATGTATTTATTTTACTATTAAAATAATAAGATTTGTTGCCTTTTTAGGTTATATGGTCTTAGAATAAACCATTCTGTACTAAAAAAATGGCAGCATTTGTAGGCTACAACTACTCAGTTGTTGCTCTTTGCACAAACCCACCCAAAGCTGTGCACAACCAGTGCAGGTAGCATCACCCAGGTATTTATATTGTGATAATTTCAATTCTTTAATGTTAGCTGTTTTGATGAAAACAGTTTCTTTCAAGACCTAGAAATGGATTAAGAATTCTACCAAGAATGTCCAGAAGAAGAAATTGGTAGTCACAAAACAGGACATCTGCAATAACTTTAAGGTGGTTGTACACCAAAACATTGGTACTTTTTGCTGGGAAGATTTATTCTGAAATGCAATGGGAACGTCTTATCATAAATCAGAAACTGAAGCATTGCCAGGTTAACAGAATACCTCAGCTAATGAGGGAGAAACTCTTCTATTACAGCCTTCATTAATGTCAAAAATCATTCCAATTAATGCTTTAATCAGTGTAGACTTGCACGTACTGTCAGACTTGGGGGAGGAGAGGTTGGCATGCTGGAGGACAGGCTGGAGAAATGGGCCAACAGGACCTTGATGAAGCTCAAAGTGCCAAGCTGGGCATGTGTGAGGGGCTGGCTGGCACTTCTTTGCAGGAAGGGGTCTGATGGAAAGGCTGAGTGAGTGAGCACTCACTGGTCAGTATCAGCACAAGTGGGGCCAGCAAGTCATTCCCCCGCCATTCACCTAGCTGGGAGACCACATCCACAATATTCTGTCAGTCTGGGTCTCCCCAGTTCAAGAGATGCAGTGGTGTGAGGGAGGTAAAACAGCCACCAAGATACAGTGGAGTACAGCAGATCCAAGGTTTGAGAGAAATCTGTTAGTCCCGCCTTAAGAAACAAGCGTGGCTTCTTGCTGCAAACCACTACCCCATGGCAAAGCACAGGGAACACACTTGTTGAAGGTGGTGTACACCAGGGTTACTTGACACAAGCTGAAACACAGAATTCCAGCTATATTCAAGGAACATCTTTTCCAACTATGAAGGTGCTCAAACAGCACAACAGGCCTTCCAGAAAGGCTGAGGAATCTCCATCCTTAGAGAACATGGAATCATCACAGTTGGAAGACACCTTGAAGATCATCTAGTCCAACCAAGATACTCAACACTGGACACAATCCTGGGCAACTTGACCACGTGGAACCTGCTATGACTGGGAGACTGATGGTAGATTCCAACATAAATGATTCCAGAATCAATAACCACTCTGAACCAGATTAAACATCAACAGAAATTGAGACCCTTTTGGTTGACTTCCTTCACACTTTCTAAATCCTCCACTTTTAGTAGAAGTAAATTCTTTGTCTTGTAACTGAAAAAAATTAAGGTGAATAAGTGGAACTCACTTTATTTTTTTTTTAAAAACCTATAGTATAATTTTCCCAGATATTTATGTAATAAAAGCTAACAAAACCAGCTGAAACGTTTTTCTGCAAACAGGCTTTTTGTGTACAAAAATATGTAATATGAAAAGGACAACAAAGGAGAAAGTATTTAAAAAAGAAAATTCCAAAATTCAGCTACAATATTACTGCAGTCAAGACTCCAGGCTTTGAGTCTTCTACTTCTCAAACTGAATTAAAATCTTTTAAATAATTCAAATTATGCTCAAAATTCAAGGACTTGTAGGTTTTTTTCTTTTAATATACATATATGTACACACATACACAGAAATAAATTTAAGTGGACACAGAATTATGAAAAAAGGCAGCCCAAAGAAACATCAATATCTGTATTTAGTGGAATAATCTTTCGGTGATACCACCAAACCTCGGCCTTTGCGGGCTCCTCTATAAACAGTTTCTATAATGTCAATCATCTCCTGCTTATCTTCCATTGCCCAGTTGATCTTGTTGTTATTACCTGTACCTAAATCAATCATGATGTGCTTGTTCCTTTAAAGAGGAAGAACAAAAAAACAAGTTAATACGGTATTATAATTCAGAAATAAATCTTACACACCCCCAAGTGCTTTGTAGGATCAAAGGAAGCCCTTATAAACAGGCTTGCAAAACAAGCATTAAAGGAAGAATATCCACTCCTCTCACTCAAGTTGACATTTCACTGCCAATTTTTAAAGCAAGAACAAGGACTCCAAACATGCCCCCAAAATGGCTACTCAGTGCAGTTATCCTTCAGCATATTCCTTATTGTTTGTATTTCTTTCCCACTACTGTCAATCTCCAGAGAGACTTCAATGCTTGTCAGTAGAACATTTTATCTCATTGATGTAGAAACCTTAACTCCAAAAAACCCTTACTACTTTTGATTTTTCTTGAAAGCAAGTTTGGCAAGCTTGACTGCTGTATTACTACAGCATTCTCTACAGAAGTTTTAGATTTAAAACTAAGAACAATGGATAATAAATCCAGTTTCCACTATCACTAATTTGCACTCTATTATCAAACACTGTTACCAAGCTAATTGGAAAACAAGCCATTTTCCTATATAACCAGTTCACTCTTCTGTAGAGCAATGAAAACACAGGCATCAGTGTGCTGCTATGCATTTGGAAACCATCTGCTGAGACACTATTTGACAAACAGTTTAAATGAGTTACATTCCAAAACCATCACGTACCTGAAGAAAAACATGACAGTACAGGGATCGTACAACTCGTACATCTTGTTGAAGTCTGGTACTTCAGTGATGTCCACAAGATAAATAACAGCAAAGTTTTTAACCTAAACAGAAGAAAACAGGAAATAAAAAAGCAATATATATTACCAATTAAAAGACATAAGCTTTCATTATTGTAACATTTATTTTCCCAATTATTAAGTCATAAAATCAGAATAAACAGCCTTGCTTTTATTGTTAACCACAACAACCAATTAACATGGAAAATATTTTTCAATATAGCCAAGAAGCTCATTTCACATCCAGTGTCAACTGGAAAGATACTATGCTAAATCAACATCCAGAGAAACAAATGGCCTTTATATAGAATTGAGAACTCACAGTGACATGCACAGCTCTAAACAAGTAGAATAACTGCTTTGTGCAAGCCAAGCTGACACATTTTGCCTCTGTCATCAGCTGCTTCTGCACTTCAGAAAGTTAATGATCTACAATGCCCTGGTGCCTGCCTCCAAGTATTTTTCCCTCTCTATAACATCCAATTTGTCTAACAAGACTCATTAAATGAAAAGAAAACTTATAATTTAATTCTGGTAGCTTTTTTTGAGAGGTGCAAAGACAAAACTTAAAAGTGTAATTGCTAAAGAAATAAGACCTTGATGAGAAGCTATTGACTGGACAATTCTGGTAAAACTGGTTTTCATTTTGCAGAGTTACACGGATGCAAAAGAATCCCTCCCCTCTAGTGTCACCGTCAATGCCTTCATTCCTGCAAGAAAACCAGGTCACATTTTTGTTTCCTAGATGTAGCATACTTGCCATTAAGTGGAATTAGGGGAAGTTTTGGTTTCTCAGCTTAGCTGATAAGCACACAGATATAGCACACTCACACGCATTACATTCTAAGTCAGAAGTCACTCAAATTACACAAACATTTAACTGTAAGGTATATTATCAAATGCTCATGCACTACACCAGGAGTGCACAATTGTGTCTCCCCATCCTCAGTTACCCACTAACACAATTTTGCTCCCTCCCATTTGACTGCCCAGAATTACCAGCCAGAGGTGGTCTAAAATCCATGACAAACTCACTGTTCATGACAGTACTTCCCACTTGTTAATTTTGCTATAAAAAGTCTGGCAATGCTACAATGACTATAATACCTGCCTGAGGGAACAATATTTTATTTTAGTTTGCAGAGCAGGATTAGTTTGTATGAGAAAAATGTGATATATTATGTAGCCTGTATGTAGACATCCTTAACTTTACTGAGAAAGTATGGAGACATTTATTTACCAAAAAAGCTCAGAAGCGCAGAGTAAATAAATTTTTATGGACTTCTGCTTCAAGACAGTTTCAAAATGATAAAAAATAAGAACACTTCAAGAATGTCAGTAAGTATTACTAGCAAAAAAAGTAAAATCTCTTCTAGAGCAAAACAGCATTTAAAGTTTTTACTGTGCTTTCATGGAGCCAGTTATAGTCCTAGATTCAGTCAATATTCTAAAGAAAACATCCTATTTAAGCCATGTTCTAAATCAGGCAAGAGGTAAAGCCTTGTAAACTAAAATAGTCATAGAATCAAAGCCTCTGAAGGGATCCTTCACACCCATTCCAATTTTACATTAAAGACTTCTAAGAACCTTATTGGGATGTTCAGAGTCAACACAGTTTAGCCAAGAAGTGACTGAGGCTATTTCCTGGTGAGCCCTGGCAGGCAAAAAATAGTTGTGGGGGGTTTGGTCCTTTTTTTAGAAAACAAAACACCCGAGGAGCCATTTTCATTTTATCCTATCATTACTTCCTCCATCCTGCTAGCATTTTTAGCATCAACAGCACACCTTCATCATGTGGGGAAATTTCTACAACACATTCAGCAATTTTCACAGAACACACCATCTTTGAACAATTATTTAATTTGGAGGCTGGAAAATTATTTTAGGATAAACCTAGCATTAATAAAACATTCTTAGGACCTGTTTTGTTTGGTGAAAAATTAGGATATCTACATGTTGCGCCAGAATACCACTCCAAAAGCACTCCTAAACCAAAATTTCACTTCCAAGAACCCTGTACTCCAGATAGTACTGCAACAAAAAAACCCTTTTGAAGTTAGTTTGACATTATATGCATTTAATTTAGTTGATCTGTTGCAGAACCAGAAATGCTTGTCACTAGCAGTGTCATCAACAGCCTGGGATTTCATACAAGAGAAACAGACTATAGAAGTCTTAATTTGTTATATAAATCTTACTAAGAAAGACTGGATCACTCAAACCATCTTTGCACAGCACATGTGCAAGTCATCAGGAGAATCCAAGCATCCAAGACATTAATTAAATCTTCCTTCTCTCTGACCAGGTTTTATAGAAGTGAAACTGATGACAGTCGCCTGCTGAAAAGCTCATATTAAGTCTAAAGCAGACCTTAAAGCTGGACTCAAATTTGAATTCAAACTTTAGAGTGGCTCTATTCTTTACCCCTCGCTTTCCTAATTTCAAATTTGGCAAGATCACCACTGCAAAACAAGTTAGCTTGCGAGCACATTGAATTGAGGGTGTGCTTTGTTGAGTTTGGACACTGGCTGCCAAGGATAGCAGCAGGAGATTGGGATTCAGGCCTAAGGAGGGACTAAACACATGGAGAGGGTGATGCAGAAGAACTGCAGTGGCCTATTTAATGTTTAGGGGCTGGGCAAGCTTGTCACCAAGAGGCATTTTATTTCAACAGGAGACAAGCCTTGCAGAGACTTCAGTGTCTCTTTGCACTGTATTGACCAGTTTTAGAGCCTGAAAAGCAGTTCCTGTCTCAGACACAATGTTGGAGCCAAGACAGCAGCAGTACAGAGCAGCATCTGAGCTGGCTTCACACACAGCCAGCTCTAATTCACAAAGCTTTAGCTCAGGCTTTGATTTAAACAAACACAGTGGAAGTATTTATGGATTCAGACTGCTATGGATGTGCACGGTTTGTGGAGACAAACCAAAGCTTGACCTCTCCTTGTTGGGACGTGAATTCATTGCTCAGACAGAGCTGTCAGCTGAAAGCCTGTACAAAACCAGCTTTGCTACCCTGTCAAGGCAGTGGTTGCTAACGAGTTTTCTTTCTGACTTGTGGGTTGTAACTGAGGATACAGTATGGACACCTCAGAACAAGAATAAAATACAACGCTAAACAAGCAAACCCCACTAAATACAAAGCAGTTGCAGTAGTTACAAAGGAGACCACACTGAGTTTGTTAATATAAACCAACATTTTACTGTAGAGACAATATGAAAAAAAAACTTGTAGTATTTTAGAAGTTGAACACACAGTAACACAAGTTTATTCTGAAAGTGCTTAACCTCATAACATACACTAAATACAGTAAATTTGTTGCAGTAAGTCAACTGCTTTCTGAAGAAAAATAAAATCAAAAGTCTAATGAGAGACCTACTTCTGGGCAGCACCTAACTTGTACAACAACTGAAGACAAAAGCATTTTCAGAGACAAGTATTAACTATTTCTGACAATCCTGACTACCCTCATCTGTCTTTCAATTCAAAAGTTTCTCTGCCCTAGCTCCAAGGCTGTTGGAGCTGCTGTTCATGGGGACAGAGTAGAGTAGGAAACCTAAGGCAAACAGCAGCATGGATTCAGAATTTTATGACTTGCTTTCACAGGTTGGGCTTCAATTTTGCTGCTTGTTTTCCCCCTTCCCCCCAATGATGGGAGCTTCATACATCAGTCTAACCAATCTACAGCACTGAACACACATGTAGAAAACCCTTAAAATCTTTGTAGAGACAATATGGTTACAGGCTGTTCTAATACTTCACAGAACTGTATCTGCCCGAGGACTGCTATGAAACCTTTAAACTGAAAGGCTCAAAACTATAAAGCAGAGGAATCTATAGGGCTTTTAACATCTGATAAAGATTCTGTATCCTGTCTTCATGAAGATCACACACTTTGCTAGTAAACGAGAAACAGATGCAGAAAAAATTATATGCCATGAGACTCATTTGTCCTCTGAAGTTCTCCTCCCTTTCTTCATTAACAATAGCCTTCTAAAAAATAAATTAATTAATTCCTACAACATGAGATTGACACATAAACATGACTAATGACTAGGATGAATGACAAAAATCGTGACCTTTCTTGAAACTTCTGTCAGAGGTAAGTAATACTTTTTTTTTCAGTTTTTAAGATTTCAGCCGCCTTTGAAAAGCAAACCTTACAGCTCAAATACCTAAGGAAATCTGAAACAAGATCCAGGATTCCATCTTCCCAACCAGTTTCTAGACAGTTGGGGTTTTTTTTCTGTTTAGAAGAACAGAACACTTCTTTCTGGACAAGAAACTCACTGGAAAAAAATACAGGAACTGAGACTAGCTTTTGCAACAAATTACTCAAATTGAAGTTGGCTAGCAGACTTGCATTACTGAACTGAACAGAGCAAGTACAAACTTGAAAGTCTGTAGTAGCAATATTTATTTGAAGTTTTTTATTGCTAATTATGCTGTAAGTTTAGGTGATAAACTTCTAGGGGAAAAGAGAAAGACATTGCACTGCCAAGAGCAGCGCTTACAGCTAACAATTTTGAAAACTACAGACATCAGTAAATGGATTAACTTTGCTCAGCTTTTAATTACAAACACCTAAAATGCTTGCATGCTTTTTTTTTAATAGCTACCTCTTTCTCTGCCCCACCTTCTTTTCCTCTCTCACCTTTCATGTAACCTCAGCAGAAATGCAGAGGCACAACTACTGTTTGAGGAAAAGCCACAACTATTCACACTTCTGATTATGGTTAAATTCATGCAAAACATTTGAAAAATCCTCCCTAAATGCACATTAATCCAATACAACAAGGTGCATTAATTTAGCAAACCAATCCCTGTATTTCAGGAGATAGGTTTTTATAATTATGAGTTTCCTTTAAAGGAAAGAAAAAAGTGTCTTTTTAGAAAAGGTCTTTAAGATGAAATTTGTGAAACTCAATTCTTGTTTCAATCAATGTTTGATTGATACCCTGACAAAGAAAAGAAAATCTAACATCTTACAATTATGATTTGTTTTGACATTCAGTGAAATGCTTCTTTTTCACATAACACTAGGGCAAAAAACCCAGTCAACTGCAAGTGGAGTACATTTCAGTGAAAATAATCTACTTTGCACTTTCATATAGCATTCTAGTTTCTTTTTCCACAAAAGGATTCAAACTGAAAAAAAACCCAACCCTTTTTTCCTATCATAAAGTACAGATAAATATCACTGCTACCCAAAAACATGCTGCAGTCTAAAAGAATATTGCACCAGGGTAACAAATGTAAAATATGGCCACATTGTCTTCAAATGTAGCCTGCAATTATAGCACATTAACATTCTGTATTGTTCTCTAGAATAAACACCTGTACAATTGGAACTTTTACTCACTCTTTAAAACAGCAGAGATCCAAACATGGCTTGTAAGCAAGAGGATGAGGTAGGATCTCCCCCTTTAATTTGCCATTTCTGCAGAGGGAGATTTTTAAATAAGAAGTTACTTTGTTCCTTCTTCCCCCAGTCACCCCTAGCTGCCAGCAGGTCTGCCAAATTGCCAAGCATCCTGCCACAAGTCCACACTAACAGTATCTGAGCATAACACTCCCACCATGCTGAATACAAAACAACTGAATTACAACATGTCACAACTCTTTACTGCATTCCAATATGTCTTAACACTTGGCTGTGGGTAGAGATCTTTCATTGTGGGGATTTTCAAGACACAAGTTAATTTATTTAAAAAAAAACCTTAGAAGACAAAGAAGTACACCACATAAACAACTCCATGTCAAGCTGTGCAGCATGCACAGAATTTTGTATGAAGGCAGCAAAGTTGTTGCTGTTGGCAATGTTGCCCCATTCCTGGCAGTGTTCAAGGCCAGGTTGGATGGGGCCCTGAGCAACCTGGACTGGTATCAGACACAGCAGGAGAGTTGGAATGAGATGATCTTTAAGATCCCTTCCAACTCAAACCATTCTGTGATTTCTATGATAGCTGGCACCTTTTCCTACCCAAGTTACCATTTCAGGTTCAGATATTTTTTGCTTCTTTCTTCATGCAGTTCAAAGATCTTTCAATATTCTCCATCTATCGCTATGCAAAACCTTTAGCAAATATATGAGAAGGTAAATTATAGCTGATTGTGTATGCTAACCGTCTCATTTTTCCTATCTATGCTTCTTAAGCAAGTGACCAGCTGTTGGTAATCATTCAGTTTCCATTTGAAAACAGCTGTGGAGTTTGGCTCTTAAAATTTAATTCACTCCATGCAACTCAGTGGAATGCTATTTGTCTCCACAGATAACATCACTGACATTAATATCGCTGATAGACTAATAGAATTATATAAATGACAGATTAATCAACACCATCCTGCACATTTTAGCACCTCACCATTTTTAAGAGCCAAAACGGAATTAACTTTTCAAGTTATTCAGATGTAAACCTGAAGGTCCCACACATTTCCATTGTAAAGTGAGGGTGCTGCGTTACCTGGAGCCGCAGCAGCCCTACCACCGAGCATTGTTTCTGCCTGAATGCCGATGCCCGTTCAATGACGGGTTATTAAGAGGCAGCAACCTCGATTTCCGAACATCTGCGATGCCCTTTTCCCCCGCCCAGAATACTGCAAACGTCAAGGCAGTCTTTAGGAGACACTCGTGAAAGTGAAACCACGCAGCTTTCCCGCTGCCTCCTAAAGCTGGGATGGATACCTGTGCAGAGCCCCAGTTGTCAGCTGCCCCGGGCTCCAAGCAAGCCACGGGGAGCACTCAGAACGAGCAGAATGCTCCTGTTTACCTTCTCGGCGATGCTGTACAGGACCTCATCCATCTTCATGCACGTGGGGTCCCAGTCGTGCCCGAAGCGGATGACCACGACCCGGTCCTCCTCCGACAGGATGGCCTGGTCCACCTGCCACCCATTGTGCAAGTGCGGCAGCATGTACGACATCCTGGCGGCCGGCTGGCGAGCCTGTGGGACGACAGGGATGCCCCTGGAGCTGACAGCCCGCCCTGCCTACCCTCTTCCTACCCTCTTCCCCGGGCCCTCCCGAGACCCGCCGCAGCCCGTCCCCAGCGCACCCTGCGGGCGTCCTTCCCTCCCTCACAGACACGGAGCCGCGGCGGCGCCGGGACCGGCGGGAAGCGGAAGGGCGGGCACGGGCATGCGCGCACACGCGCGGGGACGCGCGCTTCCGGCGGGCCGGGACAGCCCCGGATATCCCCACGGGAGGAGACCCCGCCCGGGAAAGGCGGGTGCGGAACAACGGGAGGGGATCACGCCGCCGAACGGAGCCGTGCCATGGGGATCGGTGATGCCGCCTAGCACGGGCAGGGTGAGACAGAGGTGATCAGAGCCCAGATCTCCGACTCTGCTGCAGACCACTCCGGTGTTAGCACATTTCCAGTACCTCCATGGGATTTGATCAAGAAGATATGCTCAGAGAGGCTGTGGATGCCCCATTCCTGGAAAAGTTCAAGGCCAGGCTGGACGGGGCTCTGAGCAAGCCGGTCTAGCGAAAGGTGCCCCTGCCCATGGCAGAGGGGCTGGGTCTAGATGATCTTTAAGGTCCCATCCAGCCCAGCCATGCTGTGCTATTGCTGCCTCCTGGTTGTGGAAGGTCTTTTCAGTGTATTCGCCCACAGCAGTGACAATTTTCATGCCCCCACCCCAGCCCCAGAGCCGCCCCTGCGGTGGCAGCTGCACAGCCCGGCCGCTATCAGGTTCGCACTGCGGTTCCATGAGCGCTCCCATCGCTCTGGAGATCAAAATGCTGCCACGGGAGCGCTCCGGGCAAACCTTCCCCTGGAAGTGCTCAGCAGCGAAACCAGCGCATTCCAGCACTGGGAATCGAGCTGGCCATTGGCATAGGCCATCCCACACCAATCTTTTCCCTTAATTCCACAGTAGACACTCATTTAAAAGCTTGCAGCAGGCAGGGAGAAAAGCATATTTTCCACTATAAAAATTCCACACGAGCTGCAGCTTGGGCTGTGAGGAATAATGTGAATTTGTGGCAAATAACTTTGCCCCACAATTGCTGAGCTCTCCAAAACCTATCCAAGTCCTCGTTCCGCTTTATCGCCTTTATAAGGACATTCGACGGCGGGAGAAGGATAAGGAGAGGGAGGGGGAAAGGCGAGGCAGCCCGCCCGGTGTGGCTGCAGACAAGCGCAGAGGCAGCGGGGGCGGTGATCCCCGTGCCGGAGCTGCCCTGGAAGCCGCCAGCCCCGGAGGCGGCGGTGCCCGGGCAAGGCAGGGTTAAGCGAGCGGGGCTGGGAAGGAGGCGGTGTGCCCGGCCCCGAGCAGCAGCCCTGAGCTTCCGGCTCTTCCAGCTGCCGCGGGGTCGAGCTGTGAAAGGCGCGTCGCCAGAAAGAAACCAGCCCTGGTTAGTGCTTTCGTTGTTGTTCAGGTAGTCTTCTTTAGAGAGGTTAGTGGGAGGAATTGATCCTGGATAACGCAGGCTGTTAACTTTAATTGAAAATTGAGCTAGGAAAAATTACGTAAGTTTATTTTGCTATGATTTGATAAAGTTCAAGGTCATACAGCAGTGCCAGCTACCGAATCTGCGAGTAAAGAGTGAGTCAAGCTCCACAGATGAAATAAGGCCAGCTTCAATTAGCACTGAAGTTAATACTTAAACGTACTTCTTCTTATTTTCCCTGTTGTCTCAATCTAAGTCATATTTTCAAATTTTTCTCTGCAGTGCCAGGACCAGAACTTAGTCACTTACCTTATATCAACAATTAATGTATGGTTATCACTGTTTACCTACATGGAAGCATATAGTCTTATGTAAAACGTAACGAGAAGAGACACCTTAGGGAAAAAAAAAAAAAAAAAGGAACTTAGTGATACTGCAGACCATACTAGTTCAAAACTAAAATTGTTGTATCCTTGACAGGTGTTACATTTAGCACACTGGACATCTGATACCTGAATAATTATGTTCAGGAGGAAAGCATTGAGTCTGTGGAAACTGATTCCTTTGATGTCTGGCCAGTCAAATTTGGCTTACAAATTTATTCATCCAATCATTGCTTCTCATGGACGTGGCCATCACAGAAGTGTGATTTACAAACAGAGGTACAGGACACTCCTGCGTAGTGCTGGAAGACGAACAGTAAGTGCTGGGAGCAAGGCTGGTATCTGGAGAGCCCCCTTGAAAATTGTTCTTATTCAGGTAGCACAGCATCAGGTTTCCTGGACGCAAGTCTAGGACATAGAATGGGATGGAGACCAAAAGTCAGTGGAGCACAGAATTGTAGGAAATTAGGCACAGCTATTGTTAAGATATGCAGGAAATCTTCAACTACCATTTTTGCCAATTGGAATTCTGATTAGGTGTCTGATTGCGTGTGGAGCCTCTATCTTATTGCAGAGTGCATTTGCAGTAGTGTTGTAGAGAGGACTGGGCTCAAAACTCTCAGGGCAGAGGAAGGTTCTAGCATGAAGGACTGTGTTATCAGTGGTATCACCCCTAGTGCTCTTCCTCACTGATTCAGCATATAGACATGGTTGTGCTAAATTTTGCATGAGGTAAGTCCAGGTACAGATCTGAATGTTTAAAACACTGAAGGCAAGCTATCCAAGAGTGGCCCTTCATCGTGCAAATTTGTTATAGCTAAACCATCCATGACATGTTTGTCAGACCCATCTGGGCCTCAGTGCCACCCTACATTGCTTGTGGCTTCACCAACCATAACCAAGAGGTAAGAAACTTTGAGTAAATTTCTAGCAGCGTCTGTTTCATAGCACTGCTTATAGAAAGGCATTGGTGAGTAAGCCACCAGAAAAGCTACTAGTTTTGTATGGAATCAATATTGGTTCAGGACTAAAATGAAACTCTTTGAGAAGAACAGGTTCTAGGACTGGATTTGGATGTAAGAGTGTGGATATTCCTTGGTGTTATAGTCTAAATCACCACTTGGTAAAAGTACTTGGAAGTTGTCTGACATACCACACTAGTACCAGGTGACTGTGGATTAAAAGCACTATTGAGTTCCATCAGTTTCCTGATCTACACATGTGACTTTAAATTATAACTTTTAAAGGAATATCATTGCTCCTTTCAGGGTGTTCTCATAAACAAAGGAGTA
This sequence comes from Pycnonotus jocosus, assembly GCA_013400435.1. Classification (NCBI taxonomy): domain Eukaryota; kingdom Metazoa; phylum Chordata; class Aves; order Passeriformes; family Pycnonotidae; genus Pycnonotus; species Pycnonotus jocosus. The sequence continues at coordinate 4,475 of VWYP01028089.1, read as the reverse complement.
TTTCTTCTATTCCCCTGTTGCAGGTCATGGCAGAAGAGTTGCCGGGTGTTTTGATTCTGGATATAGGAGGAACTCATGGTGTGCTAGAAGACCTTGCAGCACTTTTGAAGAAACACTTTCACCTTATCACCATGAAGGAATTTCTTGGAAACAAAGAAGAAATGAGCAAAAAAATTCAATCAATTTTTGTGTTTGTGTGCAGGCCAACTATTGACCGTGAGCTTTTAGAATGCCTGCCTAATTTAAAGGTAATTGGAAACTCTGGGGTTGGAGTGGATCACTTAGACTTGAAAATGATCTCGAGCTTTGGTGTAAAAGTGACCAACACCCCGCATGCTGTGGCGGACCCAACAGCAGACATAGGAATGGCCTTGATGCTGGCCTCAGCCAGAAGACTAGTGGAAGGTAATGTTTTCAATTTTCTTGGTCCTAGTTACTTCTTTGGCATACCTCGCTGTTGCTGTGATAGAGATGATCTTTCTGAATCAATATTTGGGATACTTTTACAGGGAAAATTTTTCAGAAGCCGTAACTTTCAGAGGCATCTACTTCTATGTCTTACTTCTTTTTAGGGCAGCAGTGACAAGAGTAAGGCTTTTGTCTAAATTATCCACTTGAAAGTCTTGTGATATCCTGTTTGGAATAATGTCTGGGACTTAATTCTACTCTGGCTATTCACTGGGTGGGTTGTTTATAGCTGTAAAAACTGAATGCAGAGTGCATCCAAACTGAATGCCTTCACTTTCTATTTCCCCTCAAAAGAAGCATTAGGAGGTACAGAAAGATAACAAAGTGTTACTGGCCACATCTCCAACTTGAGCAGTAATTAGTATAAATTCTTCTTCTTCCTGTCTCTGTGATGAGTTTGTCTACACCAAGGGGTTGTATTTCCTGAAGAGCATCAGCATTATTTTTGAAATAGATGATAATTCTTTTGGCAGAGCTGTTACAAGTTGTACCACCAGCACTAGTTTGTGTCCCTAAAAGCAGGTTCTTTCCCCACTTCCTTGCTACGCAATGCCTTTCTAGGGAAGGAAGGTGTCAGTAGAGACTTTTACTCGAAGCCACCTCTGTCTTCAGGGACTCATGGTCTTCTTGTCACTGCTGCTCCACCCCTGAGCATGGAGTAACCTCTTTCCCCATGATGTTTTCTCATATTGCATCGTTTTGAACCTCAAGTTCTTTGTATAACAGCTCACAGAGATCCCTGGCTGAGCTGGAATTTGAAACCTTCACTCACCCGTGCTCAAGCAGTGACGCTGCTTTGGGTTGTGATCCAGGAGAGAAATGGAGATATTTNAAAAAAAAAAAAAAGTGAAATCAATGCTTGCAGAGTGGTTTCAAAGAAGGTATTTTTGAACTTCCAAGAAAACACACCAGCTGTGGAAGAGTTAATTCCCCAAGGAGTCATTCCTTCCAGCTCAGTACCCAGCCAGGATCCCACTGTGTTACTGGCTTCAGGCCTGTGTGCAGGAATTGGCACCATCCAGGCTCTTTTATATACTGGTCAAAATCAACAAAGGTGTTTTGTAGGAGGTGCTCCAGAGCCCCACTGCTGTGATGGTCATAAACCCTTTCTTTCTCCCAGGACTACGTTTGTGACTGATTTGTACCCATTCACCATGTATTTACACGCAGGCTGCCAGATTGCCATGTCTCCAGACACAAAGCATTTTGCTGTTAACTGGCTGGGAGTAGAAGTAACCAGAGCGACACTTGGGATCATTGGGATGGGCAGCATTGGATACAAAGTGGCTCAGAGAGCCAGAGCCTTCAACATGACCATTCTGTACCATAACAGAAACAGGAGGTAAGGACATCTGGTTTCTGCATTTAATTGTCTAGGGGGCAGTGAAGGAAGCCACAGCTCTGCTCTGTCCTCAGCCTTCCTTTGCACTTGTGGCAGTTGTAAGCAGTGTGAGAAGCACCAGTGTGCCACCACTTCCTCACTTTGGCTCCCTCCTTCTCCCCTCAGGAAGCAGTTCCCCCTGCACTTGCCCTGCCCTGGTTAGCCACAACCAGTTTGAGACAAGGGCCATGTAAGCATTCAGGACATGTTGTCCAAGCAAACGAGGTCTTGTCCCCTCATGGTGTCTGCTGTCCTGTCAGACTCTTCTTCAGCCTTCTGGCAGCATTCCTGTTCCTCCCAGCCCAGTCTCCTCAGCCTGGGCTGACCGATGTCAAAGGTCTTAATTTCTCATGGATTTGTAGTTCCCTTTCTTTCACACTTCATTTCTTTTCAACCACAAGTCCTAACTGGCATGTCAGGCAAGGAAAGGCTCCACAGGAATTGGCACAGACACAGGAGGGAAGAGCAGGGTCTGACTGCACCCCAGCCTCCTAACCTCATATTGCCTGTGTGCTTTGCTTTCACTTGTATATCACTCCTCCAGTGTCTCACCACTCCAGTAGCCTCTCGCTCCCTCTAGCCCACACCCTTTCTGCATCCATTCCACCAGCTGTGCCTGCCAATGACTTATCCTTTACGTTGATGTCAAACCTCTCTGTTTCTGTGCTTTCTGGAACTCTCCTAGGGCTGATTGATTGTTAAACTCAGTTAGAAATAGTTGTGTCAGTTTGGGGATGTGTGCATTTTTCCTTCAGAAGAAAGGAGGAGGAAGAGGCTGTTGGTGCCCAGTACTGTGCAAAGATGGAAGACTTGCTGCAGCAATCTGACTTTGTTATGTTGGTTGTGAACCTGACTCCTGAGACTCACAAACTGATTGGGAAAAAGGAGCTGGGGCTGATGAAACCCACAGCCACTCTTATAAACATCAGCCGAGGTAGGAGGATCTGAAATCACTGTTTCCACACTTAAGGTTGTGTTTTGTCTGATAGTGTTGACATTCTGCTCTCCAGCCTCACTACGTGATATCCCTCTGTTGTTTGAGTCATGAAGTAGCTGGCAGTCTACAAATGGGTGACTTACATGGATCATATGCTATGTCTTCAAAGGTCCTATGGAAATTAGAAATGTTCAGCAGATGGTTCATTCTCTCTAGCCTTATTCTAGCGACAAGTGGGTTTTAGTGGCAATTGAAAGGTTTATCATCAGCAGGGGGAGCAGAGTACAGGGGAAAACATTAAGTAACATTTGGAACAGCAGTGTAGAAAGGAAGCCTCACATGGGGTGACAGATTTGTTGGCACTGAACAAGGATATGAGAGAAATTATTGTTTCAGTAAACAAAGCAGAGATAAAAGAGTGGAAAGTCTGCAGAGATTAAATGATTTGTTATAATGCAGGAAGTGTCAAAGTAAGGAAAAGACTGAAACTGGTCTCATCCCAGAAAAAACCTTATGCAGTGGACCATAATCATTCTATAATTAAAGATTAAGAAATAAAATCTTTGGTTTGTTTGGTTAATGATTATTTAAAAGGCATTCTGTTTTCTAACAAGGTGAAGGTCCCCTAGTTTTTCTCACTTGACCCTGGAGACCTTCCCCGCTGCATAGGTAAAAATGTGTTCATTAACTCATCAGGGTATCAAGATTTCATTTCAATGCAGGTGCAGTTATTGATCAAGATGCATTGGTAGAAGCTCTCCAGAACAAGGTTATTAGGGCTGCAGCTCTGGACGTGACATACCCTGAGCCTCTGCCAAGGTAATGACACTAGTTTCCCATTCTGTTAATCTGAAATGTTTTAAACTGTGTTCAAAGTGTGCTCATAATTTTGATCTCCATGGGAGAATCATTGTGTGAGGGCAAAACCTCAGCCTGTCTTGCACAATCATAAGTAAACAAGTTATTCCCCTTCCCCACCTCTGCCAGCCTGACTCCTGGGCCAGGCAATGAGTGAGATGGATGGAGAGGAAGAAGAAATGTGTAAGCAAGCGTCCCACAGCTTTATGCTTGTTCTGTACTTAGGTTTGAACGTGCCACTGCTGTTTCCTGAGGTTCAGTTCTTCACAACTAGCATGGGATAGCAGCAGAGTAAGTTCCCTATGTAATACATTATGTTCTTTCTGTTTCTTCCAGAGATCATCCTTTATTAAACCTGAATAACGTCATCATAACTCCGCACATTGGAACCGCAACAGTCCAAGCCCTCCGTATGATGGCAGAAGAAGCAATAGCAAACATGCTGGCTGTTCTCAACGGCCAGCCCATTCCAAGTGAAGTGTTTCCCAAATGATGAGTGCCAGATGATGCCATTGAATCTCCTGTGTGTGGGAAGGCACAATTTCTTACTATTTTTAAGCTTAAAAAAAGCGCAACCTGTTCCTGCACTGCTCATCACAATGCTGCAAAACTGTCAGACTTGATCTGTTCTGTTGCTTACAATTCCAAAAAATAAAGTGAAACTAATAAAGGAGATTCGTTTGAAGATTTTAACCTTGCTGTTACGCATTTTGATATCTTCAGTCTATTTCAGTGAATACCAATGTTCTGTTCCCAGTTCTTGCTGCTACATAATGATAAGCACGTGCACCAGGCAGTTTGTGTAACACTCTGTTGAGGTTTGAAAGCAAA